>CATIWO010863253.1:0-14013 GCA_949673435.1 Macaranga tanarius | reverse complement strand
TAAAATATATTAACATTTTTTAAATATTACTAGATGTGTCTTATAGGTTGTAACAATACTACTTAAATAATTAAACTAACTAAAAAGTGTTTATAAATTATTATTTTTAACTAGTTAAAATATTAAAATATTTTTCTCCACCTCGTGTGTGTTTTTCACACACATATAACACAACATACATATCTCATACACACCTACAAACATACATAATACATAAACACAAAAGATTATTATCATTCAATCATATCATAAAGGAAAAAGGTACAAAAACCCCCCCTAACGTTTAGCCTAAGTACAAATATGCCACTAACGTTTGTCGAGGTACAAAAAGTCCCTTAACGTTATGAAAAGGGTACAAATACGCCCCTCCCACAGATGTCGTTTACTGCTCTGATAAACGGCGTTTATGGGAGGGGCATATCTGTACCATTTTCATAACGTTTTGTGGCTTTTTGTACTTCGAGTAACGTTAGGGGCATATTTGCACTTAGGGTAAAACGATAGGGGCTTTTTTGTACCTTTTCCCTTTTATTTATATATATGCTTATGTACTTTGGTGATGGTAATTGATATTACCTTTGAGTTACGAGTATTACTATTGTGATATGAATTTGGAATGATTTATGTTACTTAGTGAAAGTAACATGGTGATTATTGGTATGTATGAATGAGTTATGTATTTCTAAAATGTTGTGATAATGATGTTGGAATTGTGTATGAAAGTGAGATATGAGCCAGGTGGATTTTGCATTGCCAATGTAATGAATTGAAAATGAAAGATATATGAATATATATCAATAACGGTGAGGATGAGTCGGGTGGATATTATGAAATGCGAGATGTGATTGTGATCATGATGGTTGTGTATTGATATTGATTTATACACATACATATGTATATTCAATTAATTGAAAATGTTATATTGATGATATTGAGTTGTGAATAAATGTATATTACTTAGAATTTTTATGAAATGTGCTATTAGGAAGAGGACACGGGTAGAGACATAGGTGTGTCTTAGGCTGTGTGTCAAGACACGGGCATCGAAATTTTTCAGTCCGCAAGCAGACACTGGTGCTCGCCATTGTGTGTTGAGACAGGGACACGACCGTATTCCATGTGAGACCTGAAACACGTAGCCTCAAATAACACTTACATGTGTCCCAAAGAAATGTAATCATTTATAAATTGAGTATAAATACATGTATACACATTGCTAACTCATCATACATCATATAACATATAAACAAATAAACAAATGAGAATTTAAAAGTATAAGAAATATTTTTTTTTTCAAGAGACTGGCGCTCGCCAGCGTTTGGCCGTAGCCAGGGTCACTGGCGGTCACCAGTGGCTGAAATCAGCCAAGGGGGCTGGCGGTCGCCAATCACTGGTGCTCACCAATGGCTGTAGACAGCCCCTCCCCTGCTTTGTCCCAAAACTTGTTTAAACAATACCTATTTCAAAAACACATACAAAAACATGCTTCTCAAAATCAAATAGCACATATCTATATTGCATTGCACACACATAAAACATCTTGGATAATGCTTCTCATATAAAATTTCACAAATGGCACATCCAAATTATATATATAAATTAAAAAACTTCACAAGTCATACATATATACATCACAATTCATTCTCTAATGCACATATATAGTGCATTCTCAATGCCAAAATGCACACTACCACAACTTCCTCAACTCAACATTATATAACCTCAAGGTATTCATGTTATCAATATAAAATGAAAATGATGCATGACAATGAAGGTGGAGTTGGTTCACCAAGCACATCTCGGGCCCTCCGGAAGTCACTACAATGTAAGCCTCAAGCTCGGATTAACTATTTCTTGAAAAATAGTTGCAAAGGGGGTAAGCTTGCGACTCAATAAGTAATTATCAACATAATAATACATATATCACTTCTCAGGAACAATTAAGTGATATATATAACAAGAGTTTAATAATATAGGATCAAACATGAACCATAACTTTAATTCCAAACACATACTAATCATATACACAAGATATACTAGCTTAGCTCATGTATTTCAACATTTTTAATACATATCAAGCCATACATATTGCAACCATGTAGTTTAGCAATCACATAAAGTAACATTCATGTAATATCATATAAAACCAAATCTCATTCATTCATATCACAACCTAATTTAGTTTCAGGCCGGAATCATCTCACATGTGCATTTCTCACAAGTGGTCACATGCTGAGACTATCCGTCCGGCTCAGTTCCAGTCTCATATCCTCACATTCTCACATATAATAATTTATCGGGTAGCTATATGTCCAACTCAGCTTGCCCATATCACATTTCATTTGTTTCTCATGTGATCACTACTGGAACTTTCCGCCCGGCTCAGTTCCAGATTTCACAATCAGTGAAAGCTATCCGCCCGGCTCAGCCCTATTATTTCATATTTTCCTCACATTTCCCCACCAACATTCAATCAAGCCATATACACATACTCAAATCACATCTCAATAATCATATCTCACTTTATACCACATTCAATTACAATTCAACCATTCTCACAATTCATATATTTATTTCACAATACATCACATATCTTACTCAATTCATTTATAGTATCACATTTCTTATATTCAAGAGAATTAATATATATATCGTTACATTAATAATCACTTACATAAGGTGCTTCAACTCCTTCAAAAGCAAAGCTCTCCTATTTATTGGTACCACATTTATCCTTATCAATGCCTACACAATATTCATACATCAATACCACATAGCAACCATGCCATTTGTATATAAATGCAACTAAATGCACTACATGCTCAAGGTTTAATGTGCCCCAATGTAGTCTACACAAGTCCAAAAATCATTAAATTTATACTAAAGCTAGCCAAATGAGTCTGCAATAAATTTCAATTGGAATTTCTAGATTTGGACATGCATAGAATTAAATATGGATTTTTGAGTAAAACTGGCCAAAACAGAGTTGACAACATGAGCATGAAAATGTCAAGTTGTGCCAGTCAGTCTTAACAGTAAAATTAGCTCTAGCGTGAAACATAAAAGTTATAGAGGACAATCTGAAGTTTTCAAAGCATTAAACTTTGCTTAAATCAGAGCTCTACAACTCCAAATATGGCCAAAATACTAAGACTAATGCAAAATAAAAAACAGAATCCGAAATATGCAACCAAGAAAAACTTAACTATAACTAACAAAAACACAATTAAGACTTACCAAATGGGACTTCAATGCATATAAGACCTCCTAAAGCTTCCTAAGGCATAAGATTGCTAGTTAAAGTAAGATCAAAATCTCACCAAAAATCCTCCAAGAACCTCTCTTCTTCTTCTCTACACTTTCTCTACACAAACACTCCTACACAACACACATATACACTCACAATAACTCTCACCAATCAAAAACCACCAAATGCCCCCTCCAAAGTCTTCTTAATATTAAATGCCCTAACTAACTAATAAATACCTATTTATCTCATATATAACCAATATAATAAACTCTAATAAATACATATAAATATCATCACCAATCTCTACCCCAAACTTTTATGTAAACCAAAACTCTACTCAACATGTCATGAATTACTATGCATAAACAGTACATCTAAAATGTGGGTGTTATAATTCTTCCCTCCTTATAAAAATTTCATCCTCGAAATTTATTACTCACTACTTTCACTTCCAAAAAATAGGTGTGGATACTTCTGTCTCATCTGCTCCTCCACTTCCCATGTTGCTTTTCTTAGAGAATGATGACTCCATTTCACTTTAACTATTGGGATTTATTTATTTCTCAACTTATTTACTTTCCGATCTAGAATTTCCACTGGTTCTTCTATATAGGTTAGCGTCTCAGAAAAATCTATTTCCGGTTCTTACATAATATGGCTCGGATCTGATCGGTATCTCTGTAGCATAGACACATGAAATACATTGTGAATCATTGATAATTCCATTGGCAGTTCTAATCTATATGCTAGTAGTTCAATTCTCTCAATAATTTCGTAAGGTCTAATGTACTTCGGGCTCAATTTTTCTTGTCTACCGAACCTTAAAATCCCTTTCCATGGCGACACATTTGAGAAAACCTTCTCTCCCACTTGATATTCCATTTCTCTTCGATATTGGTCTATATAACTCTTTTATCGATCTTATGTCGCTTTGAGATATTTCTTCACTAATTGTATTTTATCAACCGTTTCTTGAATTAATTCAGGCCCTTCTAGTTGTCTCGATCCCTCTACATCCTAACATACTGGACTTTGACATTTTCTCCCGTATAAAGCCTCATATGGAGCCATTCCGATACTGGAATAATAACCGTTGTTATAAACTCGATCAATGGTAGATGATCGTCCCAGTTCCCTTTAAACTCAAGTACACAAGCTCTTATCATATCTTCTAGTGTCTAAATTGTTTTCTCAGACTATCCATCTATTTGTGGATGAAATGTCATACTGAAATGTAGTTTTATGCCCAAGGCTAATTGTAAACTTTCCAAGAAATATAAAGTAAATCTAGGATCTTTGTCAAACACAATTGATAAAGGAATTTCGTATAATCTCAGAATTTCTGCAATATACAAAGAAGCTAACTTGTCCAGAGAATCACTAATTTGAACCAATAAAAAGTGAGCTGCTTTTGTCAATCTGTCTACTATTACCCATACGGCATCATATTTTCGGAAAGTTTTAGGCAACCCACTACAAAATCCATTGTAATCTTCTCCCACTTCCATTCGGGAATCTTCAAAGGTTGTAATTTTCCTATAGGTGCTTGACGTTCAGCTTTTACTTACTGATAAGTCAAACATATTGTAACGAACTCTGCTACATCTTTTCTCATGATTGGCCACCAATAGAAAGGCTTCAAGTTTCGGTACATTTTAGTACTACCTGGATACATTGCATAAGGATCAGAATGAGCTTTATCCATGATTTACCTCCTTAACTCTCCAATGTCTGGTATACACATTCGATCTTCCATTACCAACATACCATTCTCCGTGATCGCAAATTGAGAATTGGTTCCAGCTTCTACTTTTTCTTTCATCTTCTTCAAATACGGATCTTCCATTTGAGTATTTTGAATTTGGTCTCTCAATGTTGGTCTAACTTGTAATGTAGCAAGTAAATGATTTCTCTCAATTTCAAGTATAACATTCGTTTCCCACAAAGCTACTAAATTGCCTACATTATAACAAATTATCCCAGTAGAGCATTCCACTATTTTTTGGCTCAACACATCTGCTACCATATTTGCCTTCCCCGGGTGATATTCAATTGTACAGTCATAATCTTTCAACAGTTCTATCCATCTTCTTTGCCTCACGTTCAATTCTTTCTGAGTAGGGATATATTTCAGAATTTTACGGTCTGTGAAGATAGAGAATGTCTTCCCATATAGGTAATAACGCCAAGTCTTTAATGCATGTACAATTACGGTCAATTCTAAGTCATGCATTGGGTAATTCATCTCATGTAGTCTTAATTATCTAGATGCATAGACTATCACCCTTCCAGTTCGTATAAGCACACATTTTAATCCTTATCTTGAAGCATCGGTATACACCATATAATCACCACTTCCGGTTGGTAAAGCAAGTATAAGAGGCGTAGTGAGGGCTTCTTTTAACCTCTCAAAACTACGTTGGCATTTCTCGTTCCATTGAAAAGGAGCATTCTTTTTCAATAAAGCAGTCAAAGGTCTTGCAACTGTGGAGAAATCTTTCATGAATCTTTTATAATACCTAGCTAATTCCAAGAAACTTCTTATAGTTTTAGGCGGTTCCTACTCTTGAACAGCTTTAATCTTCGATGGATTGGGCTTTATTCCTTCTCTAGACATAATATGCCTAAAAAATGCTATTTCTTCCATCCAAAACTTGCATTTAATGAATTTAGTCTACAAATTTTTCTCCCACAAAATCTATAAAGCTACTCGAATATGCTTTTCATATTCTTCCCGACTTGAAGAGTAGATAAGTATGTTATCAATGAATACAATGACGAACTGGTCTAAGTACGGTTGAAATATTTTATTCATTAATGACATAAAAGCTGTTGGTACATTAGTCAACCTAAAAGGCATTACAAGGAATTCATAGTGTCCAAATCTAGTCCTGAATGCAGTATTAGGAATAGAAGATTCCGCTACTCTAAGTTACCAGTATCCAGATCTCAAATCAATCTTCGAAAATACAGAAGTGTATTTGAGTTGGTTGAGCAAATCATCAATTCTAGTTAAAGGATATTTATTCTTCACTATTATTTTGTTCAATTGCCTATAATCAATGCATAATCTCATGCTCCCATCTTTCTTCTTCATAAATAATACTGGTGCTCCCTACGGTGAAATACTTGGTCTAATAAAACCTTTTTCTAATAGTTCCTCTAATTATTTCTTCAACTCTTTTAATTCCAATGGTGCCATCCAGTATAGAGCAATTGATATTGAAGCTATTCCCAGTACGGTCTCAATTTTAAAATTCACTTCTCGATGTAGTGGCAATTCTGGTAATTCATCTAAAAATACATTTTGAGAATTCTTTAACAATGACCACATCCATCACCCCCAGACTAACCTTTGAAGTATCGATAATGTTGGCCAAAAAGGCTTCACACCCATCTCTAATCAATTGAAAAGCTATCGCGATAGAAATCAAACATGCATGGATGGTTTTTCTTTCTCCCACTAACACTAACTTTTCTTGCCCCAAAGTCTCAATAGTCACTTCTTTGGTATAACAGTTCATAATGGCATGATACTTGGATAGCCAATTCATTCCCAATATAACATCAAACTCTTCTAAATTGATCACCACTAAGTCATTATGTAAAATCCTACCCTCTATTTCTATAGGACATGCTCTAACCACCATATTAACAATCACTGTACCCCAGCAGGCATAGATACATATATGTTATATCCTAAAGATTCAATGGTGCTATGACTCTTCAATGAAAACTCATAGGATATAAAAGAGCATGTGGAACTAGGGTCTATTAAAACATATACAGCATGACTAAGGATCGTATATGTACTTGTAACTACGTTCGGTGCAGCTGGAGCATCCTGTCTCGTAATAGCATACACCCTAGCTTGGCTTTGAACTTGCTTAATGGATCCCGTAGGTGTAGAAGTACCAGCTTTATTCCCTCTTCCTTGACTAATCTGAGGATTATGCTCTCCCGCACTACTTTGCCCTGATATCTGAGGCCCCACATCATTTCTACTCACTGGATAATCTTTGATAGTGTGTCCAGGTTAACTACAGTTGTAATACACAATCACTCGAGATCCCCACTACTCTCTATAATGGAATCTTCCACATTTATTATATATAGAAACAGATACACTGCTCATCGATCTACCTCTTCCACCATCTCTTCGATTATCCAATCTTTCAAATCCACCTCCACTGGAACTACTCCCTGTTAATTGAGTAGGTCGACTAGACCCTCATCCTCGAAAACTACTTTGTTGAAAGCTAGAACCTCTGAAGGATGATTCTCCACCAGTTCTAAATGAAGAGGAAGGAGTAAACACATTGGTAGTCTTTTTCTTTTTAGCTTCTAATTCATTCCTTTCTAGACTTCCTCAGCTCGGATTGCCGTCTCTAACAATTCTCTGTATGTGGGTGGCTTCACCACTATCTTTTCTCGAATCTCAAGATTCAACTCTCTCTCAAACTTGTTCCTCTTGAGCTCATCAGTAGCTACCTCTTCAGGTGCATATTTTAACAACCTTACGAACTAAACTTCGTAATCAGCCACTGATAAGTCCTCTTACTTTAAGTTGAGAAATTCAAGCTTTTTCTTATCCTTATACATAGCCGGCATATATTTATCTGTAAATGCTTATAAGAAATCTGCCCAAGTGATTATTATTGGTATATTCCTGCTTCCCGGCACCGTATCCTACCAATCCAATGCATCTTACTCAAACAACGATGCCGCATAACTTAACCTTTTCTCAGGAGTGCAATCAAATCGATTCAACACTCTTTCGGTACTCCTCAACCACTCTTTAGCTACCGTAGGGTCATTGGTCCCAACAAAAGCTTTGGCACCTTGCTTTTGAATCTTTTCAAAATTCTCATCAAGTGTGCTTTCATTTGGTTTTTGTGCCATCTCTCTTATCGCTTGCACAAACGCTTGCATGAATGGAAGGTAAGGAGCTTATGGAGGTGGTGGTTATGACTGAGCTTATTCAGGTTCACCTAAAACATGCATAGGATCTAGCCTATGAATATACTTAAATGACTCTTCCGGGCCAATATGAGGTGTTTGGCGTTCTTCCATCTTGAGATATGCAATATATATTAACTATATGTCATCTCAAGTTTATGCATGATATGTTATGAATGCAGCATATGCTCATGTCCCGAGGAAATCTAATCCCTACTCTGATACCCCTAAATGTGAGACCCGAAACACATGCCCTCAAATAACCCTTACACGTGTCCCAAAAAAATGTAATCATTTATAAACTGAGTATAAATACATGTATACACATTGCTAACTCATCATACATCATATAACATGTAAACAAATAAACAATTGAGAAGTTAAAAGTATAAGAAATATTTTTTTTCAAGGGACTGGCGCTCGCCAGTGTCTGGCCACAGTTAAGGTCACTGGCGGTCGCCAGTGGCTGAAAGCAGTTAAGAGGACTGGCGGTCGCTAGTCACTGGTGCTCGCCAGTGGCTAGTGACAACCCCTCCCCTGCTCTATCCCAAAACTTACTTAAAAAATACCTATTTCAAAAACACATACATAAACATGCTTCTCAAAACCAAATAGCACATATCTATATTGCATTGCATACACATAAAACAACTTGGACAATGCTTCTCACATAAAATTTCATAAATAGCACATCTAAATTATATATATATATTAAACAAATTCACAAGTCATACATATATACATCATAATTCATTCTCTAATACACATACATAGTGCATTCTCAATGCCAAAATGCACACTACCACAACTTCCTCAACTCAACATTATATAACCTCAAGGTATTCATGTTATTAATACAAAATGCAAATGATGCATGATGATGAAGATGGAGTTGGTTCACCAAGCACACCTCGGGCCCTTCGGAAGTCACTACAATGCAAGCCTCAAGCTCGGATTAACTATTTCTTGAAAAATAGTTGCAAAAGAGGTGAACTTGTGACTCAATAAGTAATTATCAATATAACAATACATATATCACTTCTCAAAAACTAATTAAGTGATATATATAATAAAAATTTAATAATCTAGGATCAAACATGAACCATACCTTTAATTCCAAACATATACTAATCATATACATAAGATATACTAGCTTAGCTCATGTATTTCAATATTCTTAATACATATCAAGCCATACATATTGCAACTATGTAGTTTAGCAATCACATAAAGTAACATTCATGTTATATCACATAAAACCAAATCTCATTCATTCATATCACAATATAATTTGGTTTTCGGCTGGAACTATCTCACATGTGTATTTCTCATAAGTGGTCACATACTGAGACTATCCACCTGGCTTAGTTTCAGTCTCAAATCCTCACATTTTTACATATAATTTATCGGGTAGTTATACGTCCGGTTTAGCTTGCCCATCTCATATTTCATCTTTTTCTCATGTGACCACTACTGTAACTATTCATCTGGCTCAGTTTTGAATTTCATAATTAGTGAAAGCCATCCGCCCAGCTCAGCTCCACTATTTCATATTTTCCTCACATTTCCTTACCAACATTCAATCAAGCCACATACACATTCTCAATAATCATATCTCACTTCATACCATACTCAATCACAATTCAACCATTCTCACAATTCATATATTCATTTCATAACACATCACTTATCTTGCTCAATTCATTCATAGTATCACATTTCTCATAGTCAAGAGAATTAATATATATATCATTATATTAATAATCACTTACACAAGGTGCTTCAACTTCTTCGAAAGCAAACTGATTAGTGTATATTTTGTTATATTTTAGGTAGTAGATTTATCTAATTTGTGTTATTTTGTGATAAGATAGGGTATTTATGTTTATTTTATGTTTATAGGTCATTTATCAAGGTTGGATGCAGATTAGTTCACGATTGGGAGCAATTGAAGTTGATTTTTGAATCTATTATGAACACAGGCAACAACATGGCTGTGTGTCTCCCCATGTAGTTTGCTGGAGGATTTGAATACCCTGAACACGGGTCGAGACATGCCCGTATATCCAGCCGTGTGATGCGCTGCCAATTTTGTATACTTGAGACACGGCTCAGGATATGGCCATGTAGGTGCTCGAATGTTGCATATAAGGAAGACACGGGCGTGTAAAAAATTAACATGGCCGTGTATGCGGAAGAGACAGGATTAAATTGACTTCTTTAAACCCTAATCTAAGGAGAATTAAAGGGGAACTATAAAAAGAATAAGAGAGCACGTAGAAAATGATATAAGACAGAAAAAAGAAAGACCTTTAGGGCATCATTGAAGATCAAGATTGGAGATTGAAGATTGGAGATATCAAGAGATTTCTTTTACTTATTTTTAGGTTTTAGTTTTATAATTTTAGGTTAGGTTTTTATTCATTAGGGGATTAAGGATCTGAACATGAATTAGTCAAGTTTTTCTTTCCAATAAATCTTTTATTCATGCAAAATTATATTTATTGAGTTTAATATTTGTTTGTGTTTGGCCAGCATTGACATGATTTGAATTAAGATTATGCATTGAGAGATGATTGTCTTAATGGAACTATAAACATAAATAAAATTGGTTCAATGTTAGAGATAGACTGAACTAATTTAATTCCTTAAGAGTTGAAATTAAACTTGTGATTAAATTAACGGGTTTGTAATTACAATGAGAGTTGAATTTCATGTTCTTAATTAAGGATTGCATAGTATATTAACTAGCCTTGAGAAAGGTAATTATAACATTAGATAACTCAGGATTTGCATGAATAATTGAATTTAGGGAAGGGAATTGACTAATGAATGTGAAGTAAATTAATTTCCTAATGGTTGTTTTATATTTGGTTAATTGATTTCACAATTAGGATTTATATTTTCAATTAAGTTTTAGTTAATTATAGTTAAATTGATCATTACGATTGGGAGCTTTAAACAATTAGAAGTAGATTAATAGGTGGATAGATTGAAATCTCTGTGGGAATGATATTTTAATTACTATTTGTCGATTCTGTATACTTGCAAAATTTTTACCAAACAAGTTTTTGGCGTCGTTGCCAGAGATTACAATTTAACACCATAGTTGATTGTATTTCTTTTGGATTAAAGTAATTTTTATTTTCTTTTATTTAATCTTATTTTGATTGTAGGTGTATGCATAATACCCGATGATCAGGAAAGGAGAAGCTTACATACGTACCAGAACTTACTAAGTTAGAGAAATCAAACAAGAAACAGACAAAGGACAAATCAAAGGAGAAAGCACGAACAGTTGAGCCAATTAAGATGGTTGACGATGGGAACAACTATAATAATAACAACAGGGTGGTTGATGCTCAGGCTGATAATAGAGTCCTTTTAGACACATCTATGCCACGATTGGGTGGCACTGAACGTAGCATCACTAGGCTATCCATCAACTCCAATAATTTTGAGATCAAACTATCCTTGATTCAGATGATTCAGAATACAGTTCAGTTCTTTGGCATGACTAAGGAGGATCCTAATGACCATATTACTGAATTTTTGGAACTCTACGACACCATTAAGATGAATGGTGTGACTGAAGATGCATTAAGGTTGCGCCTATTTCCTTTTTCACTTAAGGACAAGGTAAAGATTTAGTTGAAGACTCAACCGGTTGGTTCATTCATGACATGGATGATTTAGCAAAGGCTTTCCTTGCTAAATATTTTCTATCATCAAAGATGGCCAAAATTGTGAAGGAGATAACATCGTTTCAGCAATTTGAACATGAGTCAATGAGTGAAGCGTGGGAGAGGTTCATAAATGCGTAAAGGATTTGTCCACATCATGGACTACCGAAGGATGTGCTGATTCAAACTTTCTACAATGGAGTTACACCGGCTACTCGTGACTCCATTGATTCTAAGGCTGGGTGTCCATTGATGAGGAAGACTGTGGATGAGGCGACAATAATTTTAGAGACGATGGCATTTGATAGTTGTTTGTTTCTGCAGAACGAGCTATTGCACCTAAGGCTTCGGGCAAGCTCGAGGTGGATGGTGTGACAGCCCTTCAAGCTCAAATTTTTACACTTTCCAAGCAATTAGGCAACCTTTCACACAAGGCCAATGCAGCCCCTACGAATTTTCAAGGTGAGCGATGTCATATGATGGGCAATATGGGTGATGAATTTATTTTTTGTAATGCAGAAAATTTTGGAGACCATAGTGTGGAGCAAGTCAACTATGTGAGCAACCAATTTCAAGGGAGGCAGGCTAATAATCCTTACTCCAACATATACAATCCGGGATAGTGAAACCATCCAAATTTTTCATGAAGTAACAACAACAACATGGCTACACCAAACAACATGGCAAAAGCTCAAGGTCCTCCAAGTTTTCAACAACCATAACATGATAGGATGGCATTTGTGGAGAATAAATTAGATAAATTTTTTGACGCCGTCACTACCAAAATATCGAGCCAATATGAGAATTAAAGGAGGATGGAGGAAAAGTTTGATCAGATTGCAAAGAATCATTCCACTTCGATTCATAACATCGAAGTTCAGTTGGGACAGCTAGCTAATGCCAGGACTACAAGAGGGCAAGGAAATTTTCCTAGCAATACCAAGACAAATCCAAGGGATGTCAAGGCTATCGCTCTACGAAGTGGTAAGGAACTGAAATTGAAGAATGAGGTAGAAAATAAGGCCACATCTGAAAAGGCTATTGTAGAACAGGATTCTAATGAAAAGGAAGAGGAGAAAACTATGGGTAACAGTGTAGAGACAAATGAAAATAAGGTGCCAAGTTCATCCCCACCACTACCACCTAAAATTCCCTTTCCCTATAGGTTGAAAAAATAAAAGGATGGCGAACAATTTTCCAAATTTTTAGAAATTTTTAAGAAACTTCAGATTAACATTCTATTGGCGGAGGCATTAGTATCTAAGTTCTTAAAGGAGATCATCACAAATAAATTGCCATGGGACAATAACGAAACAGTACCATTGGGAGAGACATGTAGCTCGATCATCTCAAGAAAAATTCCTACTAAATTGAAGGATCCTGGGAGTTTCACTATTCTATGCATTGTTGGAACTAATGAGTTTTGACGTTGTTTGTGTGACTTAGGTGCTAGTATTAATTTGATGCCTCTATTTTTAGGAAACTTGGATTAGGAGACGTCAAGATAACTAACATGACATTGCAATTGGCGGATCATTCAAGCAAAAGGCCATATGGAGTGGTGGAGGACGTTCTAGTCAGAGTGGACAGGTTTATCTTTCCCATTGATTTTGTTATCTTAGATTTCGAGGAGGATAGGTATTGTCCATTGATATTAGGTAGACCATTCCTTAATACTGGTAGGGCCTTAATTGATGTGCATGAGGGCAGGCTCACTCTAAGGGTAGGGGAGGAGAGTGTTGAATTTATCATGTCCAAGCTCATGAAATATCCCTTAGATGATGAGGCATGCATGAAAATAGTGTCATTAGATGATTTTATTGTGTAGAAAAATTTTTTACTCTATGAAAGTGATGATGAAGTGTGAGACCCGCAACACGTGCCCTCAATTCACATAAGTGACGTGTTCTAATTACAAAGAAAAAAAAATTCTTTCAAGAACACAACCATATGCTATGCATCTTCATATTTCATCAAATATATCACATAAGTGTACAATGCATAATAACATCCAACTCAACCACAAAATACATACTTATACAAATATAGCTTAAAATCAATATAGTATAAACCTCATGAACAAATATATAAAATCCAAGTTGAAAAAAAATTCACTTCCAA
>CATIWO010862921.1:0-47680 GCA_949673435.1 Macaranga tanarius | reverse complement strand
CCAAAAATTTCAGATTTTGGAATGGCTAGAATATTCAGAGCTGACCAGATTCAAGACAAAACAAATAGAGTGGTCGGAACCTAGTAAGTATATGATGATGCAATTCTTGATCACTATAATTGAAGATGGATAAATTGAAACATATTTCAATAATTCTCTTGTGCAGCGGATATATGTCACCAGAGTATGCAGTGTTTGGTAAATTTTCAATAAAATCTGATGTGTTTAGTTTTGGGGTCATAACATTGGAGATTATAACTGGCAAGAAGAACAATGAATTTCATCAAACAGATACTTCCCTGAGCCTGATTGGGCATGTAAGTGAAGGAAACTCTCTGGAACCAATTGCCCAAACCTATACTATTTATAAGACTCTTATCCTCTGTAAGCTAATTCCACAAATCGTACAGGTTTGGGATTTATGGAGAGAAGACAGAGCACTGGAGATAGTGGATTCATCGCTAGAAGGATCATATTCTTCACAAGAAGCCTTGAGAATCATTCAAATTGGGCTCTTATGTGTTCAGGAAAATGCTGACAACAGACCAACTATGTTGGAAGTTGTTTTGATGTTGAGTAGTGAAGCACCTCTTCCAGCTCCAAATCAACCACCTTTTGTTTTTACAACATCTTGTAGCACTACTAGCTCATTAGGAGTAGGGGAGGAAGGATCAAGTTCGATAAATGAGGTCTCAATCACTAGTGTTGAAGCTTACTAACAATATTGGCTCACTAGTTGCAGGCAACTTCTAGTTGTAGAAATTTGTAGCTGTAAAGGTATGTGGAGATAAATGATTCATCACTATGTTGCAGACACACAAACTATATCACAAGTTGTTCTAATGTTGAGCAGTGAAGTATCTATTATTTCACCAAAGAAACCAATTCTAGTGTATTGGAGAGACATGAAAGCTTACCATAGTCTGTTGGTCAAAAAGACACTAACTTTGCACGAATTTGTAGCATGAGAAAACAAGTTTTGATCTTTTGAAATCTATGTCAAAGAGCATTCATTTTTAGACATTATATCATTGAAATAAACAAACATTAGGACAAAAGGGAACTTACCAAAGCTCATTCCGTCTGAGAATTCCACAAATTCTCAGTCAAAGATGCCCACAAAATGCTTTCTTTTCCTTTTGGTTTCTCTGCTTTGGTTCTCTTGCTTTTTGAATTGTTCCTTCTTCACTTCTCCAATTAAAAAGGAAAAAAACTGGGTTTAGTCCCAAATGTCATTTTCACACTTGGGTTTCAAAAAAAAATAGATTTCAGCGGCGGAAATGGTGATCGGAGGTAGCAGAAATTGTTCGGCAGCACTGAGGGACGAGTAAACACCGGTTCAATGGTGTTTATGCAAATAAATGTAAATGTATGGGTCGTGGTTTAATGAGGATGCATCATGTGAACTGTAAATTCCACTTTAGTACCGTAGACTTCCCCATAATTGCACTTCAGTATAACATTTTTGCTGAATTGTGATTATTAAAGTAAGATTAACTTTAACATGCTGGTTTTCATCTTGAGGTTTTCTTTTTTAAAAATGTAGTTAATGATGTAAGAAATAAAAAATAAATTTTATATAATCAATTTTATTCAATTTAAAGTTAAAGTTTAATTAAATTGAGCTGAGTATAAAAAAATTAAATAATAAAAATTAGATCACTCTAAAATTTAACAAAAGAATAACTTTGTTATTACGCTTTCCATGAAATTTGATTTTTGATTAAGTATAAATAAAAAAAATAGTTTTATAACTTGAAGATATATAAAATATAATTCAAATTTGAAATCTTTATAATCAAGCTAAACTAAGTAAAATATATAGCTGTTAACAAATTTTAAAAACTAAAAATGTCATTATTGAAGTAACAGGGACTCATATGTTTTAGGCCTTAAATCATGAGCTGTTATTTGTAATTTTTCTTTTATCATTCCATTCGTAAACAATATCATTGACTAAGAAAAGAAGACCGCCAGTACCATCATCACTTTTCCTCTTCTGCTCTTCTTGTTCTTGCATGATCAACTTCAATTTGCCCCGCATTGCTTCTACATCTTTCTTCTTAAAGAAAACCCAAATGCGAGACATGGATTGGAGTTGCATTGTTTCTTCTATATGCTGTTGCAGAATGAGAAAGAGATTGAGAAGATAATGTTGTTGTAATGTTGAGTAATCATGGGATTGATTGATTCATTTCTGGAGGAGCATATTGAGAAGTTACATGGTACGTGTGAGTGAATAGTGTTAGCATGATTTTGTTGCCTATTCTCTTCGGTTCAATTCTTGCTTGATCTTTTGAAAGTTAGCTGTTAACTGACCTCAAACCTTTCATATTATATGACTCCAAGAAATTATAGAATTCAAGAAAAAAAGGATTTTGAAAGTACCCTTTAGCTCACTTGGTCAAATGCAATCACTAAAATCAATAAAAGATTAGTCCTTTTAACCAATGTAAAATAAAGGTTGTCAAACTGGAGTGAATATTTTAATTTTAGAGTAGTGAAGAAATGAGGAAACAGAGTATGTTCTAAAATGTGTTTGGTAGAGATCATTTGAAGATTACCTTCAATCTGAGTCTAATCCCCTTTTCAGATTTCAACCCATCTCTATATTATTAAAGAATGAGAACTGTTTTCATATTTAGCAAATTTGGAGATTTCAAGTAGATAGTTCTTAATATTTGATGGGTTGATAATGTATCTTTAATGGGACCAATTACTCAATTTCAAAGTTTGGTGAGTGAAAGTCAATGGAAAAATACATAAAAGAAAGAAAAGCTTACGTTTTACCAAGTCAATTTTAATATCATTTCAATGTCCAGATTTCTCCACATTGAGATTTTTTACACTTACAAAGGAACAATTAAAACATGTTCAAAAGCCCTTATGATATGCAGTGACAAATCATCCATTCAATCACAAGATAAAGAAAAATGTTTTTGTATTGTTTGATTCTTGTACTCTTTTTTAGATGTTGTGCTTCTAGGGACACACTAATCATAAACCAGACAATCATTGATGGAGATGTTCTAATCTCCAAGGGAAGCAATTTCACTTTAGGATTTTTCATCCCTGGCAATTCTAGCTATAAATATCTTGGGATTTGGTTTCATGAAGTACCACTGAAAACTGTCGTGTGGGTTGCAAACAGGAACAATCCAATCAATGGTTCCTCAGGAATTCTTTCACTCAACCATGATGGAAATCTTGTCCTCTACAGCAATCATGACATGAGTGTTCCTGTATGGTCCACAAGTTTTTCTGTGCATACAACAGAAACAGTAGTAGCTCAGCTCTCAGATACAGGAAACTTGATTTTGGTCCAAAATGGAAATAAAGAAATTCTGTGGCAAAGCTTTGATTATCCTACGGACACCTTGCTTCCAGGTATGAAAATCAGGTTTGACAGGAGAACTGGCCGGCAGCAGTTCTTAACATCATGGAAGTCACAAGATGATCCAGGAACTGGAGAATATGTATACAAGATTAGTCCTAATGGCTCTCCACAAATCTTTTTGTACAGAGGTTCAATCCCTTATTGGAGAACTGGTCCACAGCCATGGACAATTCATCAATCAAATGATTTCAACCGCACTTTTGTTGACACTCAGGATGAGATATTCTATAGCTTCAGTATCACAGACACATCCATAATCACCAGGATTATGGTAGACTACTCTGGTATGGTTAAACGGGTAACATGGAAAAATACCACTAATCAGTGGAAGGAATTCTGGTTTGTACCCATGTACAGATGTGAAAAATATGGGTATTGCGGTGCATACAGTAATTGCAATCCTAGGAACATGGATAAATTTGAGTGCTCTTGTCTACCTGGATATGAGCCAAAGTTACCAAAGGATTGGTATATAAGGGATGGGTCTAGTGGTTGCATTGGGAAGCGTGTGGGATCACTGTCAATGTGTAGGAGTGGAGAAGGCTTTGTGAAGGTGAGCCCTGTAAAGGTTCCTGATACAACAGCTGCAGCTTGGCTAGATGGGAGTATGAGCAGAATGGAGTGTGAACTGGCGTGCATGAGGAATTGTTCTTGCACTGCATATGCAAGCCTGCAGATTTCTGCTTCGAAAACTGGCTGCCTCACTTGGTATGGGGAATTGATGGACACAATGGAGTATCCAGGTGAAGGATATGATATCTATGTCCGTGTCGATGCAGTTGCATTAGGTATAACAATTTGCATGATACTTTTTTTGTTATACGAACATTTGTTCATGAATTAAAACCAGGTGAACAGTCTTGATTGTAGTACTTTCACTGTTATCCCATTAAAAATTTGAATAATAGGCATTAACTGTGCATAAGAATTATGCAAGTTTATCTTCTGATTTTGGTTCATTCTAGGATTCAAGACTGTTGTAGCAAGTTGACCAAGCACTAACTTCCTATATTGAGTACCATTTAACCCACTTGTGCAGCTGAGAACTCAAAAAGTTCAAAAGGTTTTCCAAAGAAGAAAATGGTGCTGGTTATAGTATCTTCAATTGCTCTATCGTTGTTTGTCATTGCCATCATTGCCAGTTTGTCACTTAAAAAGATGAGAAGAGCAGAAGGTAAGGATTCAACCCATATTGATTATAGCAATTACATTTGCACACATTTACTGAGGCTTAATTAATTATATCTCTCTTGTCAATGGAACTCAATCAATTCTGTTTTTCAAATGGGAGTTGAGAAATCCTCTATTAAAGTGACTGTAATAGTTACTTTGAGAGTAGATCGTGATGAAATGCCATTTATAGAATGTATATTTGCCTAAAAATGATCAGTAAGTGCATATGTACATGTATTAAAAACACTGAACACAACATGGAGCAAAAAAAGCTATTTGATCTAACAGGTGGTTTGATAAACTTGAAATTTGCAATGTCAGTAAAAGACCTTGTTAAACAAAGTCATCCAGACTTGCCATTTTTCAGTTCTAGCACCATATTTGCTGCCACGGACAATTTCTCTCCAGCTAATAAACTTGGACAAGGAGGTTTTGGCACAGTTTACAAGGTAACATTCTGTTCTATAACTCAAAACCTTTGCTTTTCGTATGTCTGTTAATGTCTTTGTTGCTCCCAACAACTTAAAGCTTGATCAAAATGACTCAGGGTCGGCTATCTAACGGACAAGAGATTGCTGTTAAAAGACTTTCCAAGGATTCAAGACAGGGCATAGAAGAATTCAAAAACGAAATTATGTTGATTGCAAAGCTTCAACACAGAAATCTTGTTAAACTTATAGGATGTTGCATTCAGGGAAAAGAACTGATGCTGATTTATGAGTACTTGCTTAACAGAAGCTTGGACTCGTTTCTTTTTGGTAGGCATTCTTTCTAAAGTGTATTTTTAATGTGGTTGTTCAGCTCTTGACTGTTCTGAAAGCTACTGGACCACTAAAATTTTGTTGCAGATCAAACAAAACGGTCATTCTTAGACTGGAGAAAACGTCTGGACATTATTTTCGGGATTGCCCGTGGGATCTTATATCTTCACCAAGACTCAAGATTGAGAATAGTTCACAGAGATCTAAAAACTAGCAACATTCTATTGGATGAGAATATGAACCCGAAAATTTCTGATTTTGGCATGGCCAGAATATTCCAAGCTGATCAAATTCAAGACAAGACAACCAGAATTGTTGGTACATAGTAAGTGCCTAATACTGGGTTATCAGATCTTTCTATTTCCAAAACATGCAAACAATTCGGATGAACATTTACAGTAACTTTCCCATTGTTTGGTGCAGCGGCTATATGCCACCAGAGTATGCAGTTTTTGGGAAGTTTTCGATGAAATCTGATATATACAGTTTTGGGGTCATATTGTTGGAGATCATAACTGGCAAGAAAAACAATGGTTGTTATTATGAGAATCCTTCCTTAAGTTTGATAGGGCATGTAAGTAAAATCAATTGGTTACTATAGAATTGAATACTTTATCTGAAAGTAAATTCAACCTCACAAGTGGGTGCTATGAATTTTATAAAGGTTTGGGAGCTATGGAAAGAAGACAGAGCATTGGATGTAGTTGATACATCACTGGAGGAATCCTATGTTTCGCATGAAGTGCAAAGATGTATCCAAATAGGGCTTTTATGTGTTCAAGATGAAGCAAATGATAGACCAAATATGTCAGCTGTTGTTCTTATGCTGAATGGTGAAACTGCTCTTCCTTCACCAAAACAACCAGCATACCATTTCAGAAAAGGCCTCGACAACTCCAACTCAGTAGCAGCAACGGGGTTATGTTCCATAAATGAGGTGACAGTTACAAATGTCGAAGCTCGGTAAAGATAGCTTGACAATCATGCGTAGGATGTAAGTTTCTTTTCTTTTTTGCACGTAGTTCTTATTATTTCGACTCAGACATATGGCTGTCTCTTGCCATAATTGTAAAATGATACAAAGATGAGCATGTTAATCTCTGTAATCTGTCTTGTTCTACCGTCTTCCCCAGTCCATTTTAGCCTGCACAAAATTTCTTACTGAAGAAAAAAAAGGGACAAAATTATTATTATTATTTTTTCTTTGTTGGAGTTATAATTAAGGGGATAACTATTTTTGTTTGTCTGAACTATTTAAAGTGACTAGGTTCATTAGGACTTGAATTTGATATCTCTTTTTAAGCGAAAATAGCTCATGTCAGCTGATTCAAATGATTGTTAATAATTATGAGAATAATTATTAATGTTACATATAGCAATATAAACAGTGGTAAAATTATATTTTTTTAATCGTGTAGCAAGTCGCAACACTACACTGAACATAGAATAATTATTAGGAAAATGCCAGGCGTCGCGGTACGCGACACCTAGCATTGTCTCGCGGGGGACAAAATTATACTTTTGCCCTCCTGCGATTTTTATATAATAAATATATAACAAAATAAAAAATAAAAAAATATATAATATAATATATGAGTTTGTAAATTATGATACGATGAGTTCACTCAGTTCTTTTTTAGATTCTAAATTTTTTCAATTTAATTAATTAAATAATTAAAATATATATTTTTTATTATTAAATAATTTTTATATTATACAAATAAATAAATATAATATATGAGTTTGTAAATTATGACACGACGGATTCACCCAATTCTTTTTTAGGTTTTAAATTTTATTAATTTATTTAATTAAATAATTAAAATATATATATTTTTAATTATTAATTAATTTTTTATTTAAAAAAATAATAAAGGCAAATTGGTAAATGACCGCGATACATATCTCGCACAGAGATATGTATCGCCGTCCTTAAAATAAATAGTAGTAATAATTATAAGCAAAAGAACAAACAACACAGATAATTTTTTTTTGATTTTGCGTTGGCATTATGTTAATAAAATTAAATTATTTATAATTAATATATTAACATAAAGCAATTATAATTTAGCAATGTATTTATATCAAAATATTTTATGTTATCATTAGATGCTAATTAAAAGTGAAAAAACCATAAGTTACTATATAATGAACTATTAAATAAAAATTAAAAAAGGACAAATTTTGCTTTTTTAGAAGTTGTAAATTAAGAAAGGCAACTCGATCGTTTTGCTATGTTTAAAAATTTAAACTATTTGAGCTTACTGACTCTCATGTAACGCATTATTTACTTTTATATTTTTATATTTAGTATTATTTACTTTTATATTTTTTTTATTTAGTATTATTTACTTTTATAATTTTTTTTTACAAGATAGATAGATATATATATATACACCTGGCGATCTAATTATATAGACATGTGTATTTGGTAATAAAAAAATTACATAGACATGTGTACGTGTTTTCATGCCTACGGTAGCCGAATCAATGTATATGTGATGGTGTACACATTTTAAAAAAATTTTAAAAATATATGATACAGGGAAGCTTTATTAATTTCTGTTTAAAAGAGTGAGTAACTTTTTTATAAAGCACCAATTAATTAAGGAAGCTGATAGTGATAGGCACTGAAATTTTTTTTGTAAAATTTTAATTTTGGTATATGATGTTTACATGAAAGGCTCTATAATTATAGGGGTTATTTTGATATTTTACGTCTTGGTGATCGTAATGTGAATGTCGCCTACCATTAGGTACCATTGTCTCGCGGAGGCCAAAATTACACTTTTATTTCCCTGTGATTTTTATACAATAAATATACAAAAATAAAAAATAAAAAAAATATAATATAATATATGAGTTTGTAAATTATGACACGACAAATTTACCCTGTTCTTTTTTAAGTTTTAGATTTTGTCAATTTAATTAATTAAATAATTAAAATATATATTTTTTATTATTAAATAATTTTTATATTATACAAAAAAAATAAATAAATATAATATGTGAGTTTGTAAATTATGACACGACCGGTTTACCCAGTTCTTTTTTAGATTTTAAATTTTATCAATTTATTTAATTAAATAATTAAAAAATATATATTTTTAATTATTAATTAATTTTTTATTTAAAAAATAATAAGGGTAAATGACTGCGATACATATCTCGCACAAAGATATGTATCGCCGTCCTAATTATTAATGTTACATATAGCAATATAAACAGTGGTAAAATTATGTTTTTTTTTTAGGAAATTGATAGGTGTCTCGCGCATAAATGACGCGTGAGACATCTATTTACAGTTCTGGCCCCCCTATTTTACAGGGGCCAGAATAATTGGAAGGGCAAAATGGTAATTTGACACGTCAAATTACCATTTTACCCCTAAAAAAAGTTTGTCCCCTGAATTATAGGGGGGCAAAATTGTGATTTGTGTCTCGCGCGTTCATCTATGCGCGAGACACAAATTATTTTCCTTTTTTTTATTCGTGTAGCAAGTAGCAAAACTACACTGAACATGGTCCTAGTTATGGAGTGTAGAAGAAATCGCTTTTTGGAAGTTTCCATGTGAAGCAATTTGCATTGAACGTGATCTATTCTCATCTCTTTATTTCCATCACATGCTAACTCTCTCACTCTTTCTTGCCTGTTTTTTTTCTTTACCTATTCGGTAACTACGAGGAAACTTGCCTCTTATTTCATCCTCTTGTTTGTGGGTATTTCATTCTCGTGTACCTTGTGAATTCTAGGTACTTCTTTTAAAAAAAAAAAAAAATTGCCCAAATTTTGTGTAATTGCGGAGATCAAACTCTCTCTATCCCAAATTTTTCTGGGATAATATAAATGGTAGGTGGGTTCTGCCTGCAACTGGAAATCCACAAGTTTGAAGTTTGTTAAAAAAAAAAAAAAAAAGAGTAAAGTCAGCATGTAATTCGGTGCATTAAAATTAGTTTGAAAATTTTACCTCCTAGCATGGCTATAAATTGCCATAAAGATGGTAATTGTGTGGGTGCAGAGAGTGAAAGAAAAATTGAGAGTGGAGAGTAAAAATTGAGAGCTCCATATGTAGTAGTGCATGTGTAGCCTCTGTGAGTGAATATCGAGAGGTTTTTGTGAGTGAGTGAAGTTTTGGATGGGTGAGAAAAATTTGTGAGAGAAAAATATATATTTTTTGAAAGTGAATTTGTGAGGATGTGAACCATAAATTGGGAGTTGTTAGTGTAATTCTATTATTTTATAGTGAAAAATTTAACAAGATTAGGTGATATGGTTTTTCCTTTTTATAAGGTTTTTAGGTTAAAAAAAATTATCGGAGTCATTTTTATTTTCTCTCTAAGACAGATTTTACCTTTTAATTTACTTATTCATTGACTGATTTGACTGTCTTATCATTATTTTTATATTTTGAGAGGCTAAACCATCTTTATATTATTGTGCACACTTTACTTTTTATTTATTTTGTAAATCCTATTTTATCTAGTAGAAAATAATTTGTCCAACAATAAATAACAATCACACTATTTATAAATTTAATAATATATTGGAGGTAGTTATAACTTTTTATTTAAATTAAAAAAATTGACGGAAAAATGATTAATAGAATCAAAGATATTTAATTGATTTTTGAAAATGTTGGTACAGAGCCAAATGGGTATTAGTAAATTACCCTAATTACTATTATGATCTGATTTCATCATTTCTCGACCGCATGACTCATCTACCAACATTCGATATGTAATTTTTCATGCCTTCACCCGCGCGCCAATCTCACAACACTCCATACTGTCCTATGCTGTGGGAACAAGATAAGACTTTATTTAGCGAGGCAACTACCAAATTTAAGATGGTAGGTACCCAGCTCTCCAAGCAGATGTTTACTCTTTTCTGCACGAACTGAAATATTAAAACTTGAGGAAAAGCTATGATCTTCCCGAAGCATTATCAGTCGCAAAGACGAAGTTCCAAAAAAAGTAGACTAATGGATTCTAAGAGGGCATTTCATGTCATAGTACTACTTCTATTCAATTCCTTTTCATTGTTTAGTGCAATGGACACCATAACTAAAACCCATTTCATCTCTGATAGTAAAAGTGAATTCCTGTTATCATCCAATGGAAATTTCAAACTAGGTTTCTTTAGCCCCGGCAACTCTATGAGCCGATACTTGGGTATATGGTTCAACAAGGTGCCAAAACAAACTGTAGTTTGGGTAGCCAATAGAGAAACTCCAATCAACAACTTCACTGGCGTTTTCAAGATTGCTAATGATGGCAATCTTGCTGTATTTGATAGTGATGGCAGGACTTCCCTCTGGTCTACAAATGTTTCCTTGTCAACTACCAACTCAACTGTCGGGTTCCTGCCTTCAGGAAACTTGGTTTTGTTAGTTAAAAACAAGTCCAGTAACACTGAAACTGTCGTATGGCAAAGCTTTGATTACCCGACTGATACAGTCTAGCCTGAAATGAAATTTGGGTTGAATAAGAGAACTGGTCTGAACAAAGTCCTAAGTTCATAGAAATCACTTGATGATCCAGCTTCCGGTGAATACTCCGTCAGGCTTAACACTCAAGGATATCCTCAGTTGTTCTTGTACAAGAACTTGGCTCCATATTGGCGTGCTGGACCGTGGAATGGCGAGAAACTTAACGGCATACCCGACATAGAGAGCAGACTTCGATCCTATGAGCTTGACTATTCTAAGGACATCGACATCTTCACTTATTCTTTTGTGGATAACGAGGATGAAATTTCTTTGAGTTTCACCGCTAGAAATGATACTCTTCCCTCAGTGCTTGTGCTAGAACCCATGGGAACTTTGCAACGACTAATATGGTGGAACAACAGTAACAACAGCAAACAATGGGAGAGGTTTTGGATGGCACCACAGGATGTTTGCGATACGTATGACAAGTGTGGAGCATCAGCCTTGTGTACCGTATACAATGTTATGCAGTGCACTTGCCCACCTGGGTTTCAGCCATTGAATCCTGCTGATTGGTCTTTAACATGTGTGGGGAAGAGAAAGGAAGCTTGCGGCAAGGGAAACCGAGAAGGGTTTATAACGCTGGAAAGAGTAAAAGTCCCAGATTGTAGCTTTTCAACGGTTTATCCACATATGACTCTAAAGGATTGTGAGAAAGAGCAGTAATTGTACAGGGTATGCCAGATTAAATGTTACTGCAAGCTGTAATGGATGCATTGCTTGGTATGGTGAGCTCAAAGATATCACAAAGTACCAGGATGGGCAAGATTTTTACCTCCGGGTAGATGCACAGGTGCTTGGTGAGTTTTCTTGTTCATGTTTTTCCACCATTTTCTTTATATTTTCAGTTTTGCTTTCTTTATCATTTTTTGTGAGTTGCATTTATAAAACCAATTGACGGAGATGAAATTTTGAATCTTTCTAATCCGAATGTGAAGTTTCATATTGCAGCTGCTAATGTGAGAAAAAGTTCTCCATTCTTTCGAGCTAGGACTTTCTTAGTTATCGCTATGCCGGTTATTCTGGGAGCGCTTGTGCAGGCCTTGTGCTACTTTTTCTTGTGGAGAAAACATGCTGAAAGAAAGGGTAACTATAGCTTTTTAACTAAAATGGAAAATCTGCAGCTAATGTTGAATGGTTATTTATTCTGTTTTGTGCAAATGAAATATATTATATAGGGGAGAACAAAAATAAAGAACATGATGACATTTCATTTTTGGACTCTACGTATAGTTTGTCAGACCATAGAGACTCTCTCAACTCGAAACAACGTGAAGAAAACAGGAAATTGGAAGTGACATTCTTCGAATTAGGTACTCTGATTGCAGCAACGAACAGCTTTTCCTCTGACAATAAACTTAGCCTAGGAGGTTTCGGTCCAGTTTTCAAGGTAACACTCCTGCTATCCTTTACTATCTTGGACTTTTTGACTTGACGTATGTTGAATTTCTTCTCCAATTTGGGCAACTGTTGATCTCCTTCTTAGCCTGAAGGTAATATTGAAGTGTGACAATTGATATGCAAACTGTTATAAAACACAATTTCATTTACAATTTTCAGGGTCAGTTACCTAATGGAAAGGAGATAGCCATCAAAAGGCTATCAAACAAATTAGGACAAGAAATCAAGGAATTCAAGAATGAGGTCCTGCTGATTGCAAAACTTCAGCACAGAAACCTTGTGAGGCTTTTGGGTTGATGCATAGAAGGGGAAAAGATTTTGATCTATGAGTTTATGCCCAACAAGAGCTTGAATTACTTTATATTCGGTACTGAACCCTCCCTTGCTTTTTAGTACATTCAGCATCATAAAAACACACTAATTTGAATCTAAGGCAGATCAATCAAGAAAGCTAGTACTTGACTGGAAAAGGCGGTTCGATATTATTGTGGGAATTGCTCGTGGGATCCTTTACCTTCATGAAGATTCCAGGTTACGAATTATTCATAGAGACTTGAAACCGAGCAACATTCTTTTGGATGAAGAGATGAACCCCAGAATCTCAGATTTTGGAACAGCAAGATTAGTCGGAGGAGATCAAACTGAAGCAAGTACAACCAATGTGGTAGGAACATTGTAAGTAAACATCAAAAACTTCACTTTGCTCCAACTAAATTGATTTATTGGTTTCAAAAACTGAAAATATTGTAATCCTTTTCTATCATTGCATTGTCTTATGGCACATATATAGCGGCTACATGTCCTCGGAATATGCTTTAAGTGGCATCTTATCAGTGAAGGCTGATGTTTACAGTTTTGGAGTTCTACTACTAGAGATCGTAAGTGGGAAAAGGAATGGCGGATTCTTTCAAGATGATCCCTCCTCAAATTTGATTAGACATGTAAGTTTAGGTTCTAGCTTATGTGTTATAAGCAGCTTCCCTGCATGCATTTACACTTCTTTTCTTCTTCTTTTAATGGGTTTCTTGGCAATATTTCCAAAAAGGCATGAAGAGACGACAAGGCAATGGAGATGCTTGACTACTCGTTCATGGTTGATTCATGTTCTGTTCCAGAAGTACTACGATGCATTCAAGTTGGGCTGTTTGTGTGTGCAAGATGATCCAACAGATAGGCCAACAATAGCATCTGTTGTTTTTATGTTAAACAATGAGACAACACTTCCTGCTCCGAAAGAACCTACATTTGCAACCGTCAGAAGAACTCAAACTGAAGTAGAATCGATTCTTGCTACTACAGAAACGAATCCTGCGTGTACAAATGAAGTTACTGTAACAATTCTTGGTGGTCGATGAACTTTACTTTTGTATAGTAGTTGAAATTAATTCTTAGATGCAACCAATTAGAATGATATACCCAGATGACTTTTCTAGCAACCTCAGGGCAAATTTGACCATTTCACCACTATGCCCGTAAAAGGACCTGAACATTTTGCCAAAGCAACAGCAAATTTACGACGTGAGTGGACAGTAAGTACATAGTAAAAGTTATTTTGATGTCTTTGTCCTGTTTGGAGCCAAAAAATTGACAAATCAATAATTGATAAAAGTAACAAAATATCTTGTAATACTGTGTGTGGTAGAATTGCCTTCATTTGGTTTGGTGTATACCTCACGTATACACCAATTCAATAATTAATTGAGATTTAATTAGATAGGTCATATTTTGATCCCTTACAAATGAATTTTGTGATTTTCTAGAACTAATAAAGTTTAAATGTTGCCACAAAATTCATTTATAAAAAAATAAAATATGACTCATCTGATTAAATGTCAATTAATTATTGGGTTAATATATATGTGAGGCCATACATAGTGGTAAACGCAGTTATATTAAATAATTATTAGAAAACTTTTATTGTCTTTGTAGTTTTACTGGGGTCAGATTAATCAGAGTTCAGTTGACTCTGAATATAGTTTACAACAAAAATATTTTATCATGGGCTAAATTAATTAATGTGGGGTACCACGGCCATTAAATATGTGGAGCATATCTAACTCATCAAGCCAAAGCTTAAATTAGATAAGCACTTAATTTCATTTAAATTGAAATGGAGACCAATAACTTGTTTGGACTCCCCACATATATATATATATATATATATATATATATATATATATATAAACATATAGTTGGAGTGATTAATTTACAATATCATAAGGAGAAAAAAAAAAGTTCCATTTTTAATCTCCACAATTAAATATCCACACATTTTTATCACTTAAATTATTTATAGGAAATATACTAGATTTTTTTTCTCATTTAAAAAAAAAAAATCTAATAGTACTAATTAGATAGTATCATCAAAGTCTCTCTCTTCGCCTACCCATATTTTTCTCTCTTGCCTCTTTCCTTCTTTTAAGGGTAAGTTTTTTTTTTTTGTTTTGTTCTTATGGATTTTTGGTTTTTTTTTTTACCAACTACTTGTAGGGAATATACTAGAGTTTTTTCTCATCTCAAAAAAATATCTTATAGTACTAATTAGATAGTATCATCAAAAGTCTCTCTTCACTTGTACATCTTTTTCTCTCTCGCCTTTTTTTTTTTTTCTTGTGGATTTTTGGTGTTTTTTTTACCAATTTTTGGTTAAAAACCGCTCAAACACTCTATTTTTTCTATATTATTACTAAATATCATATATTTTTGAGTTTTATCTCAAATTAGTTATGAATTTTTTCCATTTTAAATAATTTTTTTTATTATTGTTTGAGTTTTTTTGTTGTTTAATCATATGATCTGTCCAATTGAGTAGTATATTAGTATATCAAAATCAGAGACGGATCTATGCATTGGAACATGGGGTCAATGTTTTATTTATTTATTTTATATGAATATATAGTATACATGTAATGCAATCCATTTAATTTATAAAGAGTACCCATATAAATGTTTAAAAATAATCAAAGAAAAAAATTAAAATACATGCATAAAACCCATTAAATTATGAATAAAAAAATTAAACCATAAAAAATTAAATAAATATAAAATTTGAAATTTAATAATAAGTAATAAATATAATAAAAAAATTCATAAAGCCTATTAATTTAATTAGATGTGCAGCCCCATAAATCCAATTCATAAAGCTCATTAATTTAATTAGATGTGCAGCCCCATAAATCCAATTCATAAAGTAAATTGTATCCTCAAAAAGCCAAAAACCTAATAAACCTAATAAGTGCGAGAATCACTAAACAAAACAATTGTAATGAAGAATTTTATTTTATTATTTTAATATTATATAGTTAAAATTCTATTTATATATTTTTTATGATTTAAATTTATATTATATGTATAGACCCCATTATACAAATTTTCTGAATTCGCCAATGATCAAAATGGTGATAGTTCAAAATGGTGCATGTTTGAAGAAAATAGTCAGATCCAGCTCTAATCGGCTCCTTCGTCATCACATTAATATTTGATGTGCCAATCAAAGTATTGAAGGTTTTCTTCTAGTGTCTCCAGGGAAATATTTTATTTAATTCTCATAATTTTATTATTTGTATTTTTCTAGAAAAAAATATCTTCTGTTAGTATTTAGAGTTATTTTAGTTTAACTGGAAATTGTATCTTTTAATTTGGTGGAATGAAATAGAGCCAAATTTGATTTAAAAATATATAATAATTAAAATTTGATTAAAAAAGTTGAAGTAAAATAATCTAATAGATTTAAACTTGACATTTTAGACTAGAAAATAACAATTCGATACTATACAAGGTAAAAATTTCTAAATACTTAATAAAATTATAATTTGTACTATACTTAAATTTTTTTATTTCAAATGCTTTATTTGTATGTTAATAAAACAAAATGCGTGAAAATTTTTTTTTGTGATCCTATTTATTGAGCTTGGAAGAACCCATCAGGATATGTTTCTGAGGGTGAAAAAGAACCATGTTGTTACCTTTACACAAAAAGGTAGACATACCTCCCATGCGAGACATGGATCAATGATATAAAAATCTTTATAACCTTTTCTTTCTCATGATCATGATATTTCTTTCAGGCTATAATTGTCGGTTCTTGGTAGTTCCGCTCATTAATTAAAACCCAACAACAATTGAGAATTAAAGGTCAATTTGACCCCTAAACTTTTCCCTCATGATCAAATTAGCCCTTTTTCATTTTTTGGGTGAATTTAGCACAAAACTTTATGATAAAGATCAAATTGACCCCTCAATACAACAGTCAGCTCCTTATTTTTTCACAAATTAACAAAAGACACCTACACATTTATAGAAACCTCCCTAATGTTTTAAATAGTTAACAAATTAGTCCATATTTTAGCAAAATTTTAATTTAAAAATTCTAAATTTAAGTAATATTCAAAATATAATTTATTTATACCTTGTAAAATTTAAAAATTTAATAATATATTATATTAATATATCAATTTATTTCTTCACCCATAATTAATTTTGAAATATTAAATTTTTATTTATTTCTAAATTAATTTTTTTAAAAAAAAATTATACATGACACTTAAATCTATCTATAGTTTAAAAATATAAATTCAAAATTTAATATGTATATTAATACAACATACAATTAACCTTTATATAATTAAAAAATATAATATTAAGCTAACAATGTAATAATATATTGTTAGGTTTTATAATTTTTAATATTAAAATAATAAAAGTATAGTGATACAAAACTATTTTTTATAATAATTGATTTAGTTTATTGTTATATATTTTTTTAATTATTTAAAGTTATAGAAGTTAATAATATATTAATATACATTATAAATTGTGCATTTATATTCTTAAAATATAGATAAATTTGAGTGTCAAGTATAATTTTAAAAAATAAAAATAATTTATAAATAAACAAAAATTTTAATTTTTGAAAACTACTAATATTATTGGTGAATAATTAAATTTATATATTAATATAATATATTATTAAATTTTTAAGTTTTAAAAACTATAAATAAATTACATTTTAAATTTTAAATTTTTAATATTTTTTTTGTTAAAATATGTACTAATTTTTTAAATATTTAAAACATTAGGGAGGTCTATGTAAATGTGTAGGGGTTTTCTTCAGTCTGTCAAAAAATAGGGAGCTAATTGTAGTATTGAGGGGCCAATTTAACCTTAATGGCAAAGTTTTGTGCTAAATTAACCTAAAAAGGTGAAAAAGGACTAATTTGATCCTGGGTGTAAAGTTTAGGGGTCAAACTGACCTTGATTCCCAACAATTGATTTTTAAGTCTTTCTATACAGCCTCACCACCTATGAATCTATGATGTTCTTGACTATTCCATCATGAATCAAACAAAACTTTCCCTGCCCACCTTGCTTCTCTTCCTTATTTTCAATTCTTGCATATCTATTGACACCTTAACCCCGAGGAATTCAATCAAAGATGGTGCAGATGATATGTTAGTTTCTAGTGGACAGGGCTTTGCTCTCGGGTTCTTCAGCACTGCAGGCAATCCTACTCGTCGCTATGTCGGAATTTGGTATAATAAAGTTCCAGAAAGAACTATCGTTTGGGTTGCAAATAGAGATACTCCTATCAATGGTACGTCAGGAGTACTTGCTATCAACAATCACGGTAACCTTGTCCTGTATGGTAACAACCAAACCGTTCCTGTATGGTCTGCAAATGTTTCTTTATCGTCAACAAATTATAGCAACAACATGGTTCAGCTTCTGGACACTGGAAATCTTGTTTTGGTTCATCAGGGCAGCAACACGATCTTATGGCAAAGCTTTGATTATCCAACAGACACTATGCTTCCTTACATGAAGCTTGGACTGGACCGTAGAACCGGGAAGAATTGGTTCCTTTCATCTTGGAAATCAAAAGATGACCCCGGAACTGGTAACGTTTTCTACAAGATTGATCCAAGTGGGTACCCTCAGTTGTTTCTGTACAAGGGTTCAGTCCCCTGGTGGCGAGGCGGGCCATGGACCGGACAAAGATGGAGTGGAGTACCCGAAATGACTCGTAATTTCATTTTCAATGCTAGTTTTGTGAACAATAACGATGAGGTATCAATTACTTATGGATTGATTGCTAAAAAACCAGTCTTTACAAGAATGATGGTGAATGAGTCAGGAATTGTGCAACGTGCTACATGGAACGAGGGTCGATGGTTCGGGCTGTGGTCTGCACCGAAGGAACAATGTGATAACTACCGCGAATGTGGTGCAAATGGTTATTGTGACCCGTATGTTTCGGATAATTTCATATGCAAGTGTTTGCCAGGATTTGAACCTAAGTCACCAAGTGCTTGGGACATAAGAGACGGATCAGATGGTTGCATTAGGAAAGCGAACATCTCCATGTGCCACAATGGAGAAGGGTTCGTTAAGGTGGTGCGTGTGAAGGTGCCCGACACTACCCTGGCACGTACAAACATGAGTTTGAGCTTGAAGGCATGCGAAGAAGAGTGCTTGAAGAATTGTTCTTGCGCGGCATATACAAGCGCGTACGAATCGGGGATGGGCTGCTTGACTTGGTATGGAGATTTGCTAGACACAAGGACATTTTCAAGTGTGGGACAGGACATATACATAAGAGTGGACGCAGTTGAGTTAGGTAATTTCTTGCAAGTTACAAACCAACTTCTTTGCTGTATGCATTTAGTGCTAATGAAGCATGACATGAGATTGGTCGTGAAATTATTTAATTTATCATTACATGATCAATTCTGTTTCTCTGTAATGCTTGATTAGTAGGATTAGATTCAAGTCTCTATTACACATGTCCCTATTAGGTTTGAGTGTTTAATTAGTATTCACGCGATCAAAAATTAATTTTAAGCTCTATAAATTATTAAATTTTTTATTTGATATTAGCTACAAAAAATCTGATTTATTCTAAATTCTATAATATATTATTAATTTTTTTATTAATTAAATTTTGTCCGTATTCGGTAAATATAAAGATAAATATTTTAATTATTTTAAAATTTGATAAAATTCTTCTAACGCATATTTTCTTTATATATAAAACTCAAATCCACCGACATAGAAATTCTTTATAAAGTTGTTTATCATTAATTTTATTACATGGATAATGCGTCTTAAATTTGGCCTAGTACCTATCATCACTTGGCTCCTACAATGTTGACAACAAGTTTCTGGATGATTATTTATCATGTATTAATTGGGGTTGAAAATTATAGCCTCACATTACTGAACCAAAGCTTATTGTTTGTAGCTAAATATAGGAAGTCAAAAAGTCCTCTTGCGAAAGAAGGAGTGCAAGCAATATTAATAGTGTCTGTTGCTGTAGCTTCATTTCTTGCAGTCATTGTTGCATATTGTCTGGTAAGGAAGAGGAAAAAAGGTAAAAAAACAATTCCTTGGCTGTACACAGTATACATGTAACTAGTGATCACTGCAAGTATGTTTTGATTATGATGATGATCTTCCACAGTTAGAGACAGACGGCGTAGCAAATCTTTCTTCAGTTTCAGTATCAAAGTTCCATCATACTTTGGAGATTCTCATAATGGAAAGGGGAAGGATGAAGGTGGACTTTCAGAATTACCATTCTTTGATCTGGGCTCCATAGCTGCAGCTACAAACAATTTCTCGGATGCTAACAAGCTTGGAGAGGGTGGTTTTGGCTCCGTCTATAAGGTAGATATTAATTCCACTTCATGTACTCATACACTGCGTCATCAACTATCATGTACGGAAATTTCAACTAGTAGGCATTTTCACATTTTGGAAACATTGTCATATTGAAAACTTCAGGAAATTACTCCTTGGAACCTAGTGGTGTCAGGAGTGGAACTGCCAGCAGACACACTACGTACGGCCTCTTTAAAGATATCTGTAGAATTTATCTACTCATTGGGGTTTTTGTTAGCTAATGTGCGTGGACTGAGTGATGTGCATTTGGATCACATTTTGCAGGGTGTGCTACATAATGGACAGGAAATAGCGGTTAAAAGACTATCACAGTACTCTGGACAAGGGGCTGCAGAGTTTAAGAATGAAGTTGCACTAATCGCAAGACTCCAGCACAGGAATCTTGTGAGGATGATAGGCTATTGCATCCATGAACAAGAAAAGATGTTAATCTATGAATACCTGCCAAATAAAAGCTTGGATTCTTTTATTTTTAGTATGTGATCGATCGTTAAGCATATATATATTTCATGCATCTCTGTCCTTTCAAATTAATATGTCTGCATTAGAAATAGCAATTAATTTAGTGCATATTTACTAATACAGATGATGCAAAAGGATCAGTTTTAGATTGGTCAATGCGCCACAATATTATTTGTGGGATTGCTCGCGGGATTTTATATCTTCATCAGGATTCAAGACTCAGAATCATTCATCGAGATCTAAAGGCTAGCAATGTTCTCCTGGATGAATCAATGAATCCGAAAATTTCAGATTTTGGCATGGCTAGAATATTTGGAGTTGACCAAATTGATGCAAACACAAATCGCGTTGTTGGAACATAGTAAGTATATCATCTGAAAGAAAGGTCAAAATTAATCAAATATATTCTTCAGGTTTCAGGTTGCTGAAGCCTATTCTACATTAATTTGACTATGCTATTGCAGTGGTTATATGTCACCAGAATATGCAATGCAAGGCCTATTTTCAGTAAAATCTGATGTGTATAGTTTCGGGGTTCTACTCGTGGAGATCATCACTGGAAGAAAAAATAGCAGCTATTATGATGAGAGTACTTCATCGAATTTGGTTGGTTATGTAAGTGAATTAAGCATATCTACATACTTCAATCAAGTCGCCATTAATCTTTAACTTTTGATCCTTACATGATTAAAATTGCTGCTATAGGTTTGGGACCTATGGAGAGAAGGTAGAGCATTGCAAATAGTTGATACTTCAGTAGGTTGCTCATACCCTGAACATGAAGTGCTTAGATGCATCCAAATTGGTCTGTTATGTGTTCAAGAATCTGCAGTGGATAGGCCAACAATGTCTGCTGTTGTGTTCATGCTGAGCAATGATACAATTCTTGCATCTCCAAAACAACCTGCATTTATCATGAAGAGAAGTTACAATAGTGGAGACCCAATATCAACCACTGAAGAAGGTAATTCTGTAAATGATGTCACTGTCACCATCCTTGAAGCTCGTTAAACATATATATACATCTATCTTGGTTCTGGTATATGCAAAACTAATTGTTATCGATGCGACAACTAGTATACATATAGAGTCGATGCCATAGAGATATATATAGAAAAGAATGTAAAGTTTCTTGGTTTTAAGGAGCAATAATGTGATATTTTGTAGTCCTGCTAGTTCAATTGGCTGCCACTGAGAAGATTGTTAATGGACCTACAATAAATCAAAAAATAAAACCACTTGATGGTTATCTAAATATTTCTGAGCAACCCTTTTCTTCTAACAGCTTGAATTAAACAAAATCATCAAATATTGGGAGCCAATGTCCCAATATATTGTATGAATAGGACAGGCACTAAGACACAGAAGCTGAAGTAGAAAAGTGAGGTCACATACAAAGGATAATGTGAAATTAAGAAAACCTGCATAAACTGCCCAACTGCCATACAAATGACAATACCTCGTGGATCACGTTGTCTCTTTTTATGTTTTGTTTTTGGTCCAATTTGGCCTTTTTATTATTATATAATATTATGACCATTATCAGTAGTACTAGTGTGCTTGTGATTGTAAGAATTAAAAGGAGAGAAGAGAAGAGAAGAGAAGACTGAAGATCACCCACTTGTCTGTTTCTTATTCGTTTCTTGAATCTTGAGTACACAACACCAGTCACCTCCATTTTTTAGCTTTTTCACCTTTAACATGAGGCTCACAATGTTCAACTAGTCGAAATCCTTGCCCCATCTCTCTCATTTCTCCAGAGTATATTGATTCACTAGGTCCAATCTATATGTTAAATTATTAACATAATTTTCTAAGTTTTCTATTAAAATATTTCATTTTCACAAGATAAAATGTTTTTTTTTTTTGTATTTTTTTCCTCCAAAATAATTTAGTCATCACTTTCTGCATAGCTGGCACTGGCACTTAATCATACGGTTTATTTCTACCCCTTTTTGTGGGTACTCATTTTTCAGACTCAGAAATTTGAAAAATAATAATAATAATAATAAATTATTGAAGTAATAAGCAATGAAAGGAGAAAGTTGAAAAAATAGCAGTATTTTGTCTTAATGGAAAACAAAAAATTATAAATTCATCCAAATTCTAAAATAATTAAAATTTTTATAGTTATATACTAAAATATTAGATATATAAAAAAAATTATCAATATTAATATTCAACAAGAGAAAATTTTTATACTTTATTTTTTAAAATAAAAATAAAATAAATAATTTTAAAAAACTTCTTTTGTGTTTCCTTTTGTCCTTGCTCCTCGCCCCCATTGTGAATCTATAAACTATAATTGTACTGTGTCAGTACAGAATTTTCTTGCATTTGCACATTTTGGCACACTCTATTATAGGAGCCTTCCCTAAATCTAGGACAGGTGCCCCAGCCAGCAGGGCCATAAGTATGTATAATAATAATAATAATAATAATAATAATAATAATGTCATTTTATCCTCTCTAGCTTATATTTTTAATGTCATTATCAATATCTCATATGCAACACACACTTGGCAAAGCATTAACTTTTCTCTCTCGTATATTATGTCCTCACAAGCTTTATATTTTTGGAATTGTTTTCTTGGACATTCTTGGGTAATTAATTAGTACAATTATGCTCATGAGGTTAATTAACTTAATTATATGACTTTGCATTATAGAGAACCTTATAAGTTAGTAGTTTTTTTTATATAATTATTATGTTCATAATGTTGAAATCAATTTAATATACTTCATTATGTTGCCAATAATATTATTTGATTAAGCTTAACACTCTCATCCGTATATAGCAATTTTTCTTTTTCTATAGATATTGTCTATAATGCTTGGTTAATTGTAGCATCATTTCATTTATTTTATTTTATTATTAATTTTACTTAAAAATTTTCAATTTATCTATTTTAAATTTCAATTTCGTCCAAAAATTTCTTGCCCATTTAACTCGTCTTTGAACATGCCACGTGTCAAATACACGTTACCTTCCACGTTTGGACATTTTTGCACCGTTGACTCTTCACCACCGCATCTCGGCAACTAGCATCATTGTAATTATCACACGATATCGATATCTGACTTTGCTTTAGTTAATTAATTTAATATTTTATCCGTTTTAAAAATGCTATTTGAAATTTTTGCATATTATATAATTTATCCATATAAATTTGTAGGCAAAAATAATTCAATTAGTGTCTTCATTTATAAAATAACAAAAGTCAATTTAAATTTTGCTCATTATTTATCAATATTTAAACAATTTTATTGTTTTATGACAAAATATGAAAAGAATCTAGTTATATTTTATTATGTTTTATCACTCAATGAATTTTTAAAAAAAAATTCATGATATATATTCTTCAAATAAATTTAAGTAGACTAATTTATGAGAAGAATTCATTAAAATTATAATCATGCAGTTTTTCAGCAATCAAATGGAGTATCAAATTATTTAAAAAGGCAAAATATCTTTATTATGGCATGAGCTAATGTCATAATTAAATTTGTTATTAGCACTCATAAAATTATAATTATAATTATTAATTATTAGTGTTAATAGATAAAAAAAAATATTATATTCTATTAACTATGAGAAATGAGTACCACACTAATACATTCCATCATATTATATGAGTGAATCTCATTTAGACCCTCAAGTGGTAATAATCCAAGCATTTATTTTGTGATATTGTAGAAGTTTGATCTTAATACTAATAAGTTAAGGTTAGAGCATTTAATTTAGGTATCATCCAAAACGGCATAATTAAGTAGGATAAATCATTTTTAGCATTAATCATAAGAATTAATTGAAAAAATAATGAACCCAATAAATAAATAGATAGATAGATGAATTGGTTACTAATTAATTATATTATTTATAGGTGTAATATAAATAAAATCTCCCGTGACAAGCACTGTAATGGGGTAGGTCTTTATCTTCAATACGTCTCCATCTTTTGCATTTATAGAAGGCTAATGGACCGTTTGACACGAAGCTCAAACGGTACAATTTCAGTTTCCCAAACTGCCCCTTTCGAAGGAAATAGATTTTTATTTTTATTTTTTTTATTTTATAAAATCTAAGAATGATGACTTTTTTCATCCTTTGAAAAGCAAACATCCCATAACCATAATTCCCTTTAATTCAGCCAAAATAACCGACACAAAACTTGGAGGTTGGCTTTTTCATATTTTTCTTATTATACTTCGAATAAAAAAATTAGTAGAGTTGGTTCTAATAATTTTAATGAAAAATTAGTAAGAATTCTCAAATTTATTATTGGCAAAATTTTTTAAATATTTAAATATTTTATAAAATATATAAAAATAATTTAAACTTATATGTTAAAAACTAAAAAAATTTAAAAAATGAAAAAATGTAAAAATATATAATAAAAATTATTGTGAATTTGATATCTCCCACGTTGAACTAATGAATTAAAAAATATGTCAACTACTTTTTTTTCGAGGAAAAATATGTCAACTACTTTGAGTTAGTCAAACATATATATATATATATATATATATACATATATATATATATATATATATATATATATATATATAATTTTTACAATAAAATTTTGTGAATTCAAAATTAAAAAATGAATATTCTAAAACAAAGTACATGTACTATTAATTTTCAGAAACTAAAGCTACATAATTCTCATTTAAAATTTGGTTAAAAAAATTAGAATATATACAAATAAGTGTTATATAATTCAAGCGTTTTAGCATAAGAGACTTGTGATTTTTTTAATAAATATATCAACTATTTTGTTTTTTTAACTATGTACACTGCACTATTACTAAATATATGTAATTAAATTAAAAATTAATTATTTTAAATTATAAAAAAGAAAGAAATTACAAAATTATAATAAAATTTATTACATAAATATTATTAATTTAAAATAAAAAATAAATGAAATATCACAATAAAACCATAAAATCCTAATGCCGAGAGGCTTAAACCACATAGAAATTACTGCGACTTATCCCAAAAAAACTATAATACAAATGGTAAAACACAATGATTAAAGAGGCATTCACAATAATAACAACCAAAATAATGAATTAAAAGAAATTTTGCACAAAAAGAGAAAAATAAGGGTAAAACAGTAAAATTGAAAGCTGGACTAAAAAGAAGGCTCAAGGAGAAGGAGAAGGAGAAGAGCACAGGTAAAGGAAGCTACCTCCTCTTCTCTTTGTTCTCTCCAAAGCAAAAACAAAAACAAAAGAAGAAGCTTCAAAAACCTCTCACAAAACCCCCTCCCCATCCCATTTCTCTACACAAAGCTCAATGGAGACTCAGCTTCCTGACGATTTCAAGTGTCCAATTTCACTAGAAATAATGTCCGACCCGGTTATTCTATCATCGGGTCACACCTTTGACCGTTCATCAATCCAACGGTGGTTAGAGTCCGGTCACCGTACTTGTCCAATTACTAAACTGCCTCTCCCTGAACACCCTCCTTTAATCCCCAATCATGCTCTTAGAAGTCTTATTTCCAATTTTACCCTTCTTTCTTCTCCCAGATTACACCACCGCCAAACACCTCCACCGTCGTCCCCCCAGCCGCAAACCCTCATCTCAACTCTTACTTCTGTCTCTTCTCCTCTTAATTCCAAGCTTGACTCGCTCTCTCAGCTCACTAGACTCACCAAGTTGTACCCTTTCCTTCGTCGCCAGTTGACTGAGTCTGGAGCTGTATCTGCTGTTCTTAACTGTGTTAACTCGCCCGAGTTAGCTTTACAAGAAAAGGCGCTAACTTTATTGCTTAATCTCTCTCTTGATGATGATAATAAGGTGGGTTTAGTAGCAGAAGGTGCAATTGGGCGTCTTGTGAGAGTTCTGTGTTCTGGGTCTTCTGATTGTCGTGCTATAGCTTGCACTATATTGACTAGTTTAGCTGTCGTTGAAGTTAACAAAATGACAATTGGGACTCACCCTGATGCAATTCAAGCACTTGTATCAATCTTAAGTTGTGGGAAAGGTAGAGAGGTGAAAGAGGCAGCAACAACTTTGTATGCTTTGTGTTCATTTGTTGATAATAGAAGGAGAGCTGTTGAATGTGGGGCTGTGCCCATTTTGGTGGGGATTTGTGAAATGGGTTTAGAGAGAGCTCTGGAGGTGTTAAGCTTGTTGGTTAAGTGTAAAGAAGGGAGAGAAGTGATGGTGAGGATTAATGGGTGTGTTAAGGTTTTAGTGAAGGTTATTAAGAGTGGGAGTCTTAGAGGGGTTCAATGTGGGCTTTTTACTTTGAATTGTTTGTGTTTTTATAGTGAGGAAATTTGTGCAGAAACTATAAAAGGTGGAGTCTTTGAGATTTGTATGAGATTGGTAGAGGATGAAAATGAGAAAATAATGAGGAATGCTTCAAGTTTGCTGCAAACACTAAGTGGGTGTCGCTTGGTGGATTGATGGTGGTCAACATGGAGGTGAGTTGGGGGTTTCTGCTTCTGGGTTCTGTTTTTGTTTTTATGATATGGGTTCTCTCTCCTTTATTGGATAGTTCTGTGTACAAATGAAAAGGAAAAAGATTAGAATTTGATGGGAGGATATCTCCCTTGTTTTAAAAAAAAAATTTGTACATTTCAATAAATCAGATCAGTCTCAAACTGTTGTAGTCGAAAACGTTTCAAATTTAAATTGTAATTTGTTACAATGTAGATGTAGAAAATTTTCATCCTTAAACCAGTTTTGATTTCTTCCTCTTTTCTCATTAATGTACTTTGTGTTTTCAGTTGACAGGTAAGACAAATAGTTTCAATTTTCAGTTTTATAGGTTTGAAGAGTTAAAATGTGATTTAAGATTTTGGAATTGAAAAAACCTCAGAAAAAAACCTGTTTATTTGTATTGAATTTGAATCCTTTTCAGCTTCTATGAAGACTTTAACAGCCATTGAATAAGCATCTTTTATGTTCAACGAATTTACCCCACCCCATCATGCTGCGATTGTCATTCATTTCTATGGAAGAGTAGCATTGGTTGCTCTCTGTTCCTGATTAAACATGGGATGGGAGAACCATGAGAGCACATTAACTTTGCACTCTGGCCTTAAGGATGGCGTGCTTTGAAATGGTCAGAGTTTTCTTAAACCCTTATTTTATGTGCGGTTTCTTTTAAACACTGGCCTTAAGGATGGCATGCTTTGAAATGGTCAGAGTTTTCTTAAACCCTTATTTTAATCTTTGTTGTAAAATGTATCCAAATCTTAGAGCTGAATTAGGCTGGTAATGGGAAGTGGTAACGCATTTTAAAGGGTGATAAATTTTATAAAAGGTTGCATTTCTCCTATTTAGAATGCTTAAATGAAACAGAGTTTGTTTGTTGGAATAAATGAATGAGGATTCAATTAGCTGTTCTATAACAGTATCATTTTAATTAGTTGTTTTTTTCTACATCCACAATCTGCACACGGAAGGTTTTATTATATGCTGTCTGTGGTGGATGGATTGTGGAGTTCTCTGTAGGGTAACAGTATCATATGGCTTTATTCTGCACTTTACATGTTAATTCTGAACTACTCTGTAATTTTAAGAGCTTTTATTTGTGGTGGGGCTGTCTGCCCCCTGAGGTTTGCCAATTTCATAGATACGCTCATCATGAATAAGCATTCTAACCATTCTATGTAACATTTGTTAAGAGTTAAGCCAAAAGTTGATTGTCCTTTAAAATTTTAAAAAATTGTGCATGCACTGGGGTTTCACTTGTCCCTAAACATATGGAGCTTTTTTAGACAGTGTGGATGGCCTGCAAACAACACCATTATGTTCTTCTCAGAGGGTTTCTCATGTTTCAGTTTCATAATTGATTTTTCAATTACGTCATCTTATTTTGAATGTTTGAAAAAACCAATTATTGACAACCCATGTATTTCTTTTTTTACTGTTATGCTTGTGTGTTACTTGAAATTTTGATGATTGTCCTCTTTATCATTGCTTAACATCTGCTAGCATATTATGTCACCTGCTGGTGTAGTTTACCAGAGCACATTTTAGATAAGCTGCATCGTATGTGAGCTCATACCTTGATTCTTATGGCCGACATAAAACTGGTTACACTGTCTGCTCACTTGCGTGAGAATCTTGTACTGCAACGAGCTGTAGGCAACAGTTATATAACTGAAGTTTCTGCAAGTGTCAAAATTTCTGATATGTATTCAGGACCTGAAACTCTGGTGTAATTTGGTAATTTGGAGTTAGTAGATTGCTTCTGTAAGTCACCAGAACGCATATTTTATTAAATTAAGATATAGCTAAAATCAAGGAGCCGCCTCTAGTGGCCAACTTTGACTTGGCCTAATATTTAATAGACACCCATAAACATTTATAGCTTGTTGGAAAACTGTGTGTTTTGCCTTTTGTTTTGTATTTTTAAAGTTTTGGGCTACTTTAGAATATTAAATTGATGCATCATAGAAAGGACTTACATCTCATGTCTAATGTTCGATTGAAATTGCTAATAAGTTTTGCTACTATAAAATTTCGTCAGTCTGATTTAAAAATATATATATATATTGAATATTTGAAGCTTAGAGACATAAGGTGTTGAACCTTCATTCTTTTCTGTGGTGAGGAGCACTAGGCATGCGTAAAAGAAAGCATCGAATCGAAGTGAATGTCTCCCCATGGAAGTAAAGTTTTATACTTTCTTTAACTTTACCATCTCTTTTGTTGCCATGCTATTGTTGATAGAGAATTTGTAAAAGTATATATTATGCAGTACTTTGCTCCGAAGGCATGTCTCTTCAATCTTTTTCCATCTTCCTTCCCTCTTGCTTTATTTGATTTGACAATGACATTCCTTTAATATACAAGATTGTATTATTGCAGAAAATCATGTCAAAATAGCAGAAGGTTAAATAATAAAACAGTATCATGACATTATTGTAAAAATCACAAGTTCAATTTAATTTCTAATCACTGCGATGCGGCCAAGCTTCTCCACTCATAAGTGAAACTACCTTCATAAGTTAAATGAAAAATTAGATACAAAAGACAGGTTTAGAAGTTCCAAGATTCTATAAGTGTATGTGTATGAACTAACATGAAAATTCAAGTTGAGCAAACACCAAACTGAAAGCCTTGCTTTATGTTCTGGGCTTGATAGGAGCAAATTAAACTCCAGAGATCATCGGCCTAACAAGTCTTCCTTGGGCCTAACAAGTAGCTCTTCGATCAATCCTGCCAAAATTTTCCCATGCACACTGTTATTACATTACTTCTTAATATGAAGTATGTTATCTAGTACTAGTACGAATTTAGATTATAGGAAAAAATCATATATAAAATCACATAAGAAATTAAATAGAAAAACCAATAATCATTACAATCAGTAGGCATAAACTATTTTCGCTTACGCAACAATTCGAATTCGAACTATAATATATACAGTTACATAAAATAATTATTCATTTTTGTGGTCCTGTTATGTTGAATTGTAATATTCAAAATCTAATAAATTGAGAGAGAAAAAAATTAAATAGGAAAAGTAACACCATATATGCTGGATCTATTAGCACTGTGTGAAAGATGATCCCACTATTTTGAGTGGGAAGCGCAATATAATTTTTCACTGGACTAGGTTAGCGTCATGTGGGTGACCAAACAGTAAGGAAACTGTTGATTTTTTTCTTGAAAGAAGAGAAGTATGTGGAGTGGCAATATAATAAAATGGTAACCAAACTAATTGCTTTCTGATTTGTGTTGTTGCTTGTGATTAGTAGATAGTGGTGAATCCAAAAAGAAAGAAGAAAGTTTCCTTCCATAATGCTATCCTCCCTCAAAGGCCAACACCAACCACCAAATAATTACTTTCTTTATTTTTGAAGGCATGATTATAGAGTAGAACTAGAAGGTTCAAGTTTTAATTAAATACCAAATGAAAAAGAAAGATTCGGCAATGACATGTTGGTCTCACTCTCTAAGCAACAAATGCTTTTGTTGGATATGCATGATGGAAAGGAGGGTCCATGCTCTTGAGACATTCGTGGAGCACAAGCCATATCTCCTCTTCTATTACAAGTCATGTGGGTCCAAACTCAGGTATGAATTATATGTATTGTGATTTTTTTTTTTTTTTAACATGATCACCTCGAGACGACTAAATTGTACAACAACTACAACTACAACTACTAGCAACTATAACTATTGTCAACTACTATTAGCATATGTATATATATCATAGTGGGTGTAGGAAATAACGTCTAATTCTTGACTTTTGACACCACTATAGATCAAACTTGGGACCTCAAGGTCTCGAGGCCTCCGTCTTAACCACTTGGCCAAAGCTTCATTAGCTATTGTGATTCATTATTCAAGTAAGAAAAAAAAAATATTTGTGCATATTGTACTCTGTGTTATATATTTGGATGTGTGTGTGCAAGCATGTTGAGGATTAATGGATTATGAATGACATTTGAGTTTTTGTTAAGATAGTTAGATTTGTTTGTGTTGTACTTGAATTTGTTTTTCATTTTTAGGTCACTTTCTTATAATTAGTACCTTACCATGTGAAGGAGTTAAATTACTTAAAAGCAACCAATAACACATATGCATATTCTCTCAAAATGATAAAATCACACGTAATAATTAATCTTGATGGACACAAATTAATGTTACTGTAATGGCAATCTTATAATAATTACGGCCAAATGAGTAATAGTAATATGGGACATGTAGTTTGCATTAAGAGGGAAGCATGCTTAAAGACAAAGGCCATTGATACCTTCTTTAGAGTTCAGATTCTTCACGAGAAAGGCCTACAAATCTTGCAAAACATGCCCATGTGGCCATTTTAATGATAGATAGCAACATTATTTCATAGGTTAAAATATTAATATATTTAAGATATTAGTGATCGATCAACATTTCTCCTTAAACATTAATTAGCTAAATTATTAAAAAATTTAAAAGAACGACCATTGACTTATAATTTGAGAGTAACTACTAAAGATAATGTGATAAATAAAATTTATTATGGCAGGATTAGAATTTTCTTTAAAATTATAAAATTATTAGTTAAAACATCAATATAAATAAAGAAAAAAAAAGTCACTTCAATGACAAGAAAAGAATTGAAGAAGAAAGAAAATAAATTAAATCCAAAATACAAAATGTATAAATACATATGGTTTTGTCTTAACAGTTTATTTCTCACCTTTCAACATCGCTTAATGTAATTGTTAATTAATAATTTTCTATATAAGAGAGAAATCAAGTAGCAACCCATCAATTTTAATTACTTCACTACCTAAATAAACATATTTTGAATTCAACTTTGATTCTAAATAAATTATATATATATATATACATGGTTCGATGAACAAGCATATATATGTAGACTTTATGTCATTGGATTATATTTATTTAAATATTCCTGGCCAAAAAGTTAATGAGTTCAATGATGCTCATTTTATATATGTTCTCATGTTTTCTTTTTTATGAAACGATGTAAGGCATTATAGAATAAGGTAAATTATTTCAAGGTTTCTTTTATGTCAGTCTATATCTTAGATTCCAAGTCATTGATTTTAGAAGATTATCCTTTTTGAGTTTGAAATTGAACCCAAGCTGTTGTAATAATCATCTTGTTCCCTATGAAAATTAAATAAACTATAAACTTTTGAAAGCTCATTTTATAATACACACACACATATATATATATATATATATATATATATTTCCCGTATGCCATGATCATCCTACTTCTATTATAATTAAGCAAAGTCAATGATTTCGACCGTCTAACAGATTGATGAGATGCATCAACTCTAATTTTGTGTCTACAAGCATTTTATATTTTTTAATCGTTCATTCATTCATACGTAACTAATATTGACATTTATATTTTAAAATAACTAAAATATTTATTTTTTTTATTTAATTATAATAACGAGGAAATATTTATAAGTCTGTATCCACAGGAGATGAATCTCGAAGTCAATGCTTGTTTGCAAGACCTAAACCCATATGATCCAGCAAAATTCAAGGCGTACAATGAACATTGCAAACCCTAGCAAAGGCCAATCATAGGTGGCAGTAACACACAGCCATGGCCATAGTGGCCGCCACCACCAAACTTTTGATATGGCATATAGTTTAATAATATTAGCAGTCCAAGATTATATTTTATTATAATGTTACAGAACTCTTTTTTGTGCAGTAAGTTGTAGGTGATGAGAACGTGTATATATAATATGAACGAGTATAGGATTTGCTAAGATTCTTCTCCACTTGCAAATTTGATTATACATAAAAACAGGAAGTAGATCCAAGAATATAAGCAAAACTTATGCATAAATAAGACTGTTAAAAAAAACAAATTAATGCAAAACAAGAGTATAAAATGAATTATAAATTCATAAATTTTATTAATCGCTTTAAAAAATTTTCATTTTAGTCATCACATTTGAAGGGTTAACTTTCATTTTATTTCAATAGATTAATCATCATAGCATGAAAATTTATAAGGATGACATTGATTAGTTGTTCATCACTAATTATTTTTAAATATAGAAAATGTGAAAAATAGGAAATAATTGATGTGGTGTAGGCAAATCTTTAGTCATCCTAATTGTGATACATTCAACTAATCATATTAGTAATTATATAATTAAGAATAATTATTCACAGTTCATATTATTTTTATATTAGTTGAGTAGAAAATATTTTTTTTATTTATCACTCATTAATTCTGCCTACATAACTCTGGCCAAATGGCTAAACCTTTTATGGACATAGTGAAGGGATTCATATCAAGTCACTTTCTCTCTTCCTCCAGTCTGTAATGGTCAAAAAAATTTTTTTAAAAAAATTGAAAATAAATAAAAGGAGTTCATGTTAGCTAATTTTGACTACATGTAGTTTAATTTTCTACCATGAGAGAGAGTCCGAAGAATTATTCGCTCTTTACATTTTATGTTAACATCTTTTACAATTTGGGTGAAATAGTTCTTGAGATGGGAAACCAAACAAAATAAAAAAAGTAAAAATATAAATAGTTAAAGAGTTTTTTTAAATAATAATTTTTTAATTACAGTTTACTGGATTTAATTATATGTTATAGGCTTTTGCTATGGTGCAAATGTTTATATCTATACAAATAAAATTACAACCGTTTGATTAATTTATATTTAATTATAATAATTAATTATCTTGGTGTATTAATACATGTAAAATATATCAATAGTTATAATTAATTAAACATTAATCTAATAGTCTAAATTTCAGTTGTATAGAACCGTTTGCGCGTAGAATTATAATGTAATAATTGAGTGGCAAAAGGTCAAATGGAACACACTAATCTCTAGGATTAAGAGATTTAAATCTAACGGTAGGAGAGTCGAGCACATTCTATGAGTGTCTTCACAGCCTCACCCAACATAAATAAAAAGGGCCACTTCCTCTTGTAATTTCCCTCTCACGCATTCGCTCATTTCCTCAACAAAGGCGTTTCATTTGTCTTCGAAAAACGTTTTTGTTGAAAACCCATTTCCCTCGTACAGATTTAGAGCTATACAAATGGCCACAAAAGTCTATGTTGTGTAAGCATTATCAATTATCTATGTATCTTTTCACTGGTTTTTTTGTTCTTGTTCTTGATTTTGTTTCTTGTGATGTGCATTAATGTTTAGCTTCTCATTTCTTGATTTCTTTTTATGTTTTTCAGTTAGATGATTACTGGTTTGGAATCTTTTTCACTGTTTTGGATGATTCTTTTGGTGGTATTGTTTGTGCTGAATGTACATATTTCATTTCTTGCATGAAAAACTCTGTTTTTAAGGCTCCTTTTAATGATCTTGATAGTTGGAACTGTAAATTCCCATTTTTTTCAAGATTTTTTTTTGTATGTTGGCAAAGATAGAAATAAATGAATATGTTGTGATACTCATGTTAATTTAATGATTGGTTTCTATTTGATTTCAATGAGGGATGGTACTGTGATGCTCTTGATCTTGGCCCTCTGTTCTATATGCCTAGCCTAACTTAGCTAAGGTATAGGTTTCCGTAGATTGTTTTCCCCTTTTTGTTTCATGTGCAATCCTGGAATATTGCAGTAGACAGAAGAAAGCTTCAAGATTGGATAACAAACAATTTGTGCCTGTTTGTCCACTTAGAAGGGTTGCAATCATGATCAACATCACAATATCTGAAAAACTTGTGGCTTATTTAAGATTTTCTTAAAAAATAAATTTTCTACCTTTATCCTTCCCTTTGGAATTTCGATTTTGTTTGAAAATCATGTTTTTCAAAGTTTGTTGATAATAGTGATACATGAAAAATAATTGAAGCATATATAACTCATGAAGGATATGGGTATGATGATGATGATGATGATGCATGAGAGAAGCAATGAGATTGGCAAAACTAGTTCCTTGCATTGTGCTCATAAGCAAGAGAAAAGTAATTGTGAAACTGGACCTAGTCTTTGAAATTATAATTGAGATAGCCCCATGTTTCTAGAGCATGTGGTCCCAAAACTTATCATTGTTGAAACTAGTCCTTTGCATACAATTTAATATGCATAAAGCATCACCAATGGCTTTCGTTTTCACCAATGGCTTTCATTTTCAATGATCTGGCATACAAAAGCATCAGCCTCTATATGTTATTTCATTTCACTCTACCAATCAAAGTACTCACATAGAAATAAAGATGGTAGTTTTATTAAGTGATGTCAGGATGTCTTGTCATAAGGGCAAAAATTTTGTATTCCTAGTCATTTTCCCCTAGTATTTTGTGTCCTATTGTGCAGATACAATGATGCTTTTATGGTGATTATATCACCCCTGATGTGGAATGTGGTCCTTAAAATGTTGTGTACCTTGGTATAGGTTTGCATATCTATTACGCTGTTGCATTAAATGTTGTTATTTTCCTTTGATTATCATGAAAACATATACTTGAAATTTATTTCATTAGTGCTAAATATTTATTTTTATTTCAGTATTATGCATTGAGAGATTATCTATGATGAGGTTCTCAAAAACAGAGTTAATGACAAGAGAAGATTTGTAATTTTAACTAGGAATTATAGTTTACATCATCCTGCTGATTTGTCTAAATTGTATTTTCCTGTCTATTAGATTTGAATCAAAGTGATAATTGGAAACTATTTGATGCCTTCTACAGTTACTATTCCATGTATGGACATGTTGCAAAACTAGCTGAAGAGATTAAGAAAGGAGCTGCATCTGTGGAAGGGGTGGAAGTGAACCTATGGCAGGTTTGTGATTTTGTTTACTATTATTTTTGAACTCTCAAGAAGCTTATTTTTATTCTCGTTTAAATGTTGGTCTGAATGTTGTCAACCAGTTTTAGGATCATTTCAGTTGTAAGGAGTAAGGAGACATTTGGGATCTGTTAGAATATATTTCCTTTTATTGATGCCTATTGATATTCTGTCAATTTGATTAGCTTTCCCCACCTTGAGGTTTTGGACCTAGTAGAAAGAGAAACAATATCGTTGACTTGTTTCTGTCTGATTTGCTCATATAATATACTATGGTCTAGTGTAGAAATAGAAATCTCAGACAGACAAGTGCGAGGTCACTGATTGAAATCCAGATCACATACACTTCATGAGAAATGGAGGCTGCTTCTACAAGAAATTCCATCTCCTTTCTATTTTTTTTTCCTTATTCTTCCAAAGAGTTGAATGGTTGAATATATTTGGCATTATCAGGTACCTGAAACACTGCCTGAAGATGTTCTTGGGAAAATGGGTGCACCACCAAAAAGCGATGTACCTATCATTACACCCAATGAACTTACTGAAGCTGATGGGGTGCTTTTCGGTTTCCCTACTAGATTTGGAATGATGGCTGCACAATTTAAAGCATTTATGGATGCAACTGGAGGTCTGTGGAGAACTCAAGCACTTGCAGGCAAGCCTGCAGGAATTTTCTACAGCACTGGTTCTCAGGGAGGTGGACAGGAGACCACTCCGTAAGTTTCAATTCTTCAACATCTCTTATGCTCCCATTGGTTATTTAATGGATGAGAGGGAAAACAAAGAAATTTTCATTAAAAAAAAAAAAAAAAGACAAGCTTGCTTGATCATTTTTATATTGATTTCACATATTCTGACGTTTCACTTTTTGAATTACGAAAACAATGCAGCTTGACTGCCATCACACAGCTTGTTCACCATGGAATGGTGTTCGTGCCCATTGGATACACATTTGGAGCTGGCATGTTTGAGATGGAGAAGGTGAAGGGTGGCAGCCCTTATGGTGCAGGAACCTTTGCTGGAGATGGCTCCAGACAACCTTCTGAACTAGAGCTTCAGCAAGCTTTTCACCAGGGGAAATACTTTGCTGGCATTGCAAAGAAATTCAAGGGAACTGCTTGATATTTCTTCTCATCCAATTAATATCGATGTTGCTATTTAAAAATTATATTTTCATTTCTGAAATGATCTCAGCTCATTCTGTTGTGAGAAATAATGTGCCTTTTGAGTTGCATTGTTGTCATGAGCTTACAACTTTTATTGTAACAGACGCATCTATTGATGAGGAAAAAGAAATTGTTATCACTTATCAGGCATTGATCTCAAGTCCTTTGATATTTGGGCTTTCTTTGCATCCAAAATCAAAAACTTAAAAAAAGAATAGATATCAGGAATGGATGAGCTCAAGGCTACTCCCAAGTTATAATATACTGTAGACTATGGACCCTTTTTGTGCAAATGTGGTCAAGCACTGGCTATGGCATTTTGGAGTGATGCAGAATAAGTAGTGGTCCAACTTTATCTTATTCAATCGATGGGTTTCCTGCAGGCAAATATAACTTAACGGCTTAAACAAATTCTGGCCCAAAAGTTGAGGCAATTGAGGTTAGATTGAGAGGCCTTGATCCTTCTCTAGATGATTTGAGTTTCCCTGGAGTCTTGAAGCAGATTCCCTCGAATGATCTCCCTCAAAATCTTTAGCATCTGCGTTTTTGGTCAAAAATAAAAAAGCTTTAAAGGAAACTTTGTGATATTATTAGATAGACTCGGAGGATGATCAGTTTATCAGTTCAACCAGACAAGTAGTGAAATATATGTGCATATATATATATATCATATATGTATTTGTTTCTGAGTTAAGGTGGCTTTTATTAACTTGTGTTAATTGTTGAACAACCTTAACTGATAAAGTTAACAGTAACACCATTTGTCACTGAGTTAACAACTTGCAGCCCTGTACTCTTTTGCAAGGAAAGCCATCAATGAAGCTGACATGCATGATGATGGGTATTGGGTCAAGTCCTTATCCCCCTGCATAAATGTGAATCTATTCATACAAGGCATTAGCAATAGAACTAGTAATTTAGTAGTAGATTACTATCTTACTTATATAATGTAATGTATAAGATTAAAAACTTTTTTTATAATTTGACAACTTAATCCCTTTTACAAGCTAAAGTCCCTCCAAATAAATATTGCCCTTACATTAATATATTCCTTTTGGTGATTCCCAATTTGCAAGATGTTTTTGGAAACACATTTTAGAATCAGAAGTATATAGTGAAATCTGAGCAACTTTCAGAAAAATATCAAAATGTCTGGACATGATTTCTGCATTTTCTTTATAAAAGAGAGTAACAATAATATCCTTCATTATCACTTAAGTCACTGTAAGTTTTGAATTAATTGGAACTCTTTTAAAGTGGAAGAGCATATATGGTTTTGAAATGGTAACATAAATATGGTCAAAAAAAGACCTTGACAACTCAACAAGGACACTAAAAGTTTATGAGAAAAAGCTTATCTTGTTCATATATATATGAAAGAACCTATATAGGTACTTGCAATCATCTTTTTAGTGCTTCATTGAACTATCTGTAAATTGTAGATAAATGATAGAAAGAATATATACATAAACTAAATATATATATTAAAGAAAAAGATTGGATTCAAAGTTGCAGAAAAGAAATAATCCTTTTTAAGCAAGTGAAACTTAGCTTAAGACAACAGTTGAATTTTATCCATGATTAGCCAAAACAAGAAAAAGAAAAAAATGCCATTAAAGTAAAGCTTTTATAACTTGTGCAAGAGTCACATATACTTTTATAATATATACTTTCTTTAGCATCATCAATGATGCCTAGATGCTTTTCCTTTTGAGCCACTATTCCTTTTATGTTTTTTTTTTTCTTTTATTATGTAGCAATCTTAGCTTAGAAAATATATCTATCTACCTATCTATATATATAATTATGAATTTAATTCTCTGTTTAATTAGTACTCGAGGGCAACCGGTACTGATCCTGATGCTTGAAGCTATGGTATGGTATAATACCCATCAGCTGATCAATTTTGAAAATTCATCCTCACCATAAAAGACATATACTAATAATAATAAAAAAAAAAAGAGTAAGCTATTAATTAAAGTGCTTTTTCATGATTAGTCATTTGTCATTTGGATTCTTCAATATTAAGCTTTCTTTGAATTTTTTTGAATACTTGATTGAGCTCTTCATCAATTTGTTCCCTACATTTCTATCAATTATTTTGGCTTTACAGGCTTGACTACATATTTATATATATATAATTTGTATCTTTTCATTATTTTGGAAGGTCTATGATTTAAGGTATGGATTATTTCAACTTAAGTACTTACTTATTTAAAGATTCCTATTCCCCATATGCAATTTGTTATTTATTTAAAGATAGATTATTCTTCTTCACTAACTTTTGTTAGTTCAAATAATAACAGTTTTAGATTCTTATTTGAATTTTCAATTTTGAGCCTTATATATATACGAAGAAATAGATACTCAAAAATCTTTACCAAATTCAACTGACTTTATTTGAATTAATAAGAATTCTTATAGATTATCGGTTCAAAAAAAAATCTTATAGATTATTAAAAAAACCCTTCTCATCAACTATATGAATCAATACATATAAACTAATTACTACTGATTAAGGTTTTCAATAAGCGAATATCTGTATTGTTTGGCTATTTAATTTAGTTTTATATTCTTGTTGGTTTAATTAGGTGAAAAGTCTCAGCTTTCTTTAAAAGTCCCATCTGGTCCAGTAAAGAAACGATTCGGCATAGTTACCTGTTTTGGGCATATTTGTAGAAGAAGTTTTGCAGATGAAGACCTGAAAATTATCTTTCAAAACGACAACTATTTCAACTGTTCATCAGCTGTTGCCTGTTATATATATATATATATGCCACCCTAATGAATATGATGAGATGCACACAAATGCTTTATTTGCAAAGATTAATTAATTTTCTTTTGTTTTTGGCATGCAATTAAGCAATAAGTTGTGCACATACATTTTTTTGTAAAAGAAATAAAAAAAAAAGGGAAAAAGAATTAAAGAAGTGTGAGCCCAGGTTTCACTTTCTACCATAGTTATCATTTTCTTTGCAGAAATGAAACACAACAAACAAACAACATTGAGTTAAGACAACAGTAATTATGGCAACACATACAGGCTGCACACACACATATATTAGTACATGCTGGATAAAGTTGTAAACAATAATCATCCTATGTTTAAGCACAAGTTCTTAATTATATGCATACAAAAAAATTAACACAAATGATTATGTTTATCAATTAAATCAGTGGGTATTTAGCAGCCATTGAGGTTCAAATTAAGTATGCTTGAGATTCATTCCTAAAACGAATTTTGTAATATAAATATTTTTTAAAATTATTACTATTTACATCTCACTAGATTTCTAACTAATTTCGATTTAAGAAGAATCACAAGTACCACGGCTCGAACTCAAAGTGTCGTTTAAACGAGAACAATTCTCTTTCGGTTAATCAATCCAACAGTTATGCATTTATGGTCGCACTAATTATATAGCATAATTTTTTAAGATGCATAATTGAAATGCACGCGCCATATGTTCTTCCCAATCTTTTTCTCTCATAAAACACTATAGAAAGAAATGTAAAACAGAAACCCTAAAAGCAGGAACAGTGGGCCGCCCTCTGACTTCCACTTGCACATTCCAAACATATAATATAAACAAAGCAGAAAGTTATAAAACCAATCAAATGAGCTCCACTCACTTTGCATTTTTTGAATTACAATAGAATGAGTACAACTATATCTCTTTATTTTTCTTTTTCTTTTGTTGAATTATAACAATAAATAATAAATTAATAGGTGGGTATACCATGCCAGCTCCCTATACATCCACAATTGATATTGTATATCTATAAGATATATATAGTGCAACAGGAACAAAAAGGCTTTTTATTCAACCACATTGGTGCTAAATTCAGCTCTTAGTTAACAACATTTTTTTTTTATCTAAATCAATGTTAAAATTTTGCTAAATTTAGCACTTGTTCCTGTGCTTGATCATAAATATCAATCCACCTTGAAATTACCTATAAATAACACTTGAGTTATTACAGATACAAGACCTATATAAATATATATATATAATATCTCTTTCTTCAAGAGTCCCCTAATCATTTGCTAGCCTACTACATCATTCTGCTAATTGCTGGCCCAGCATTGCCTGTAATGGCTCACTTCCTTTTTGCTTCTCTTTTTCTTTGTTTTCTTTAGCTTTTTGCTCAAGACTGGTACAGCTAGCACAACAATTCAGCTCCTAATCTTCTTTTTGTAATGAAGTTATCAACCCCATATCTTGGTTTGGCGTGATACAATATATAATATTAGATTCTAGGTAGAAAAATCAGTTGGAAACTCTTTTAGCTTAAATTTAATCCCATCTACCTGAAAGTACCACCAAAAGTTGGCGTCCAAAAATCAGCTGTTGTCTCGTTAGCTACAGGAAATGTGCTTGAGATAGGCACAAGACATAACCCTCGGCTTTTTAAATCTTGTTTTAGTCCTTCTGTGGGTTCCTTCAATTTCTCAGCCTATGCACAATATCATCAGATTTAATCAAATTCTGTACAAAAAGAGTGATTTTAATGGAAAGCTTAGAAGTTGAAAAATAAAATTTACAATACCTGTTGATGTTGAATGGAATTGGCATTTTTCATGTAAGGAGTGCTTAGAACCTGCAAGAATTAGTAACACATTAACTTGATATTGGTACTAGTGTTTGCATTATTTTATATCTTATAGTTTTACAATAAGAAGATAAGAATATAACATACACTGACTTGATCGTGAAGGAACTTGATGTATTCAATAGCTTCATGGAGAACAGATGCAGTATCGGTCTGAAAGTAACAGACACTAAAGATTAGATTCATATTTTAATTAACCAAAGGTGAAGAGCTTTCAATTAACAACAGCAAAGTGAAAGATAGATTTAAAAATACTACGGTCATTGTACTCTTTAGCAAAGATTAGAGGAAAAAAAATCCAAAAACTAACCTTTCCAAAAGGTGAAACCAATTGCTGAAGGGCAGTTATTCGGTCCCCTAGCTTCTCTTTCCGAACCTGATAACAAGGGTATCATTCACTTGCTTTTTTAGAATTCACAAAATAATAAAAGCACAAGGAAACCCACTAGTCAAAAGCTTTCGATCGAATATATATATATAAATATATCTTTGCACCTTAAAAGTTGGTAATGGCGATGGTGTTTCAATTCGAGGCCTTTTGATTGCTGGTTCACTTCCTTTCTTTACCACTGATGCTCCTGAGTCTCGAACTTGCTCATTGCTATGCTGAAATTGACACAAAGTACCCACAAAGGAATTTTAGTTCAAAGCCTTAGTTTCTAATAGATGAAATCAATGACTAATATGACCATTATCGATCATAAAACATCAAGCTTTACCTTTTTGGTGAGGTTGGGGCAATTGGGTTTCTCTTCAAAAGTTGGCATAAGAAACTGAGGCTGAAAATTATTCAACTGTATAAAACTGGCTCTGATATCATTTAGCTGAGTTGCTGAAGCATTCCAAATGGGTGTGCTGTTAGAGAAGTGCAAGGCACCACCTCCTGCTGCAGGCTGCTGCTGCTGCTTTGGCAATGAGGGTTGTAGAAAAGGAGAAGGTTTATGCCAAGAAGGAGATAGCTCATTCAATATGGTCCCATAATTTGGTGGAGAAGGATAATTCATCGTCCTTTCATTAAAAAGACATTGTTGCTGTTGTTGAAGTTGTAGTTGTGGCTGAGGATCAGGCTCAAATAAACCTTGTACTATTGTTGAAGGGTAGCCATAAGATGCTGGTGATGACCCCATTGAAAAGCTTGTAGATAAGCTCTGGCAAGTTGCTGGATGATTTAGCCTTTGCTGTTGCTGATGATCTAAAGTGAAATCTTGATTTATTGCTTTATAGGCATTAACGGATGAATCTTCGCCTGTACTAGTAAAGCTCTTTGGACTCCAATCTTTTTGGATTTGAGAAGTGTTGTCTAGTCCTGAAGTATTATTGTTCATATCTTCTTGTATGTAACTTTCACCTCTTCCATTTCCTCGGCTGCAAAAGAGAAAACGAATCTGTAAGTTTTTTAAAAAAAAGGTTTTGAAACTTGATGACACAAAGGAAAGAAAAAAATCAAGAAATAATGATCATACATATTGACTTCCTTTTCTAAACAAAAACTATAAGCAAAGTCATTAGTTATGCTTTACTCTAACTTGAAGCTGAAGCTTTTTTTTCAACTCTAATTGGAAAAAAAGAAGAGAACTTTTTATAAAAAAGTGAACATACATATCATGGAGAGCTTAATCTTGAATCTTGATTTAATATGATCTCTAACAAGTCACTTACAGTAAAGTTTGGCAGCTCCAATCTGAAGAAGACGATGATGATGAAGAAGAAGAGGTAATCCCAAAACCCATCATTTGCAAAGTGGAATTATCCATCAAAATACTGCTGCTACTACCACCACTATGATCAGAATCAGTCTGTTGATGATGAGGAGGTTTCTGTGAATCTTGGAAAACAACTGAGGAGTTATTTTGATCAGAGACTGTAATACCGTTAATATTACAAGTAGAATCTCTGCACGTCCTTGCTGCTGGCTTCAAGTGATGATCTACCACATCAGTAGCTAGCCATGTCGAACCATAACTACTCCCCAATTCATGACCCGCAGAGCATGGTGATGAGACACCCATGAACATGTTTTTAGACAAGCTCCACCAGTTCCCGCCGCAAATCCCGGTCTGAAACTCTTCTGCCATAGCCAAGCCAAGCCAAGAATTAATTTTCTTTTCTTTGTATATATGGTCTTCTTGCTCTCTCTCTCTATATGTGTCTTTGTTTCTTGTTTAGTGACCTTGATATATATATATATAAATGAGGCTATCTATGGTTGGAAGTATATAATAATTTATATATATGAAACGGTTGAAGGGTACGGACCATGGAAATTACCAGAAACTTAGTTGACAAATCAATAAGCTTGGATGATTGGACAAATGAGAGGAGGCATTTTGAATCGAATTTTTCTTTCTTTTCTTTACTTTAAGTCTTTCTAAATTATTTTTGTTCTCTCTGTTTTTTCTACATTAAATATTATTATTATTATTTATTTTTATAAGATTTTCTTTGGAGGGTGTTTTTTATTGAACTTAAGAGATAAAATTTGTCTGTATATGATGGTTAAAAATTAAATTACTGGTATTTAGAATATGTTTGACTCTGAATAATTCAGATAGGACCGCGAGAACAATAAAATTTTTCAAAAACTAATTATATAATAATTTTTTTAATGTTATATGAAAGAATTTATATACATATTGATTGTTGAAAATTCTTGTAGCTTATAAGTAAAGGGATGTGGAGAGGAGGTGTGATGATGATGATGATCGAGATGGCCATGTCAAAGTTTTGGAGCTATGATTTATACTTTAGTATATAAGTATAAATCTAATGGCTGAAATTCTTTTGGTGATTATTATATGAAAAGAAAAAGATATATAGGATGAGGAAAGGACCTTATAGAGTTTCATGGTCCCAAAATGTATATGATAATATACAAGCTTCTATAGTAACATCCTGGAGCGTGAGAGTCCCTTGTTAATTTGAAAAGCTTACCAAACTTTTGCCTTAATATACAATTTTGTAAATAATTTTATCAAACAGTATAATATTAGTTAGTTAATTAATTAGTTATCAGCCATCATCAATACTTTAATTATAGAGATCCTTAATTTATATTTTCGATATTTATAAAATAACTCATCATACACTAGATACTATTTAATTACTTAATTTGTATTATGATAAAATAAAAATTAAAAAAAAAAAAGATAAATTCAAATATTGAAACATATCCCAAAAAGCTGGCATTATTTCCCTTACCTCTTTATGGACAGCAATTTTTAAAATCATTCAATAATATTTCAACAATTACAATCTGTTGTAATATTCTCCTAATCCCTAGCTATCATGTCCATTGCTTAGGATATGATATAGTCATATATGGTCACTTTCTAAAGCAATCAAAATCCATTATGTTCCCTGGGATTTCACAAAACATGGCCACACGTATGGTATTAATTATTCACTACAATGAGCAACTATTATCAATACCAGAAAATGACTATTCATATACAATGTAATCAAATAGTTAAGATTAATAGTAATGTATTATATATGATTGAGAAAATCACATGTTAAATGTTAAAAGCAAAGACTTTGCGTGGGCCTTTTTCTATGCATAATTGCACGCCAAATGGTTTTTTATGGCACTAATTACTCCATTTGGCCATGCAAATAATCTTGCCACACCAAATATGATGACTATGTTGTTATGAGAAAATGAAAAAAGTTCAATGTTATTAATTTTAATTGCAAATTTTTTTTCTCTACTTGACAGAAATGCTTAATCTATTTATCGAGATAATAGTGTCCTGATGGTGTTTTTTGGCTTTTACACAAAATCTAAAGGCATTTAGTCTTGTTTTATATAGTTCTAGGTAGCTAGTAATTCATAGAAGTGTTCAGATAATTTATTATTTTCTTGAAAATTGGTTATAATTAATAATAAAATTTTAAAAATTATTTAGAAACTGAAATCTTATACTTAATTGTCGTACCAATAACATACTTTATCTTTAATTAATAATAAACTAGTTAAAATTTTATTTATTGTAGCCATCTACTATGTGACAATAAAGTATATAACACACTTGGAGTTAGAAAGAAAAAAATCATTGAGAAGCATAAACTTTTCCCTTCAAATTAGGGATAAGATAATCACAAACATATAAGTATAGGCAAATTACACAACTATTTCAGTGGCTTAGTTGACCAAACAAGCTTCTTTGTTTTTGATAATAAGTTGACCAAATATTTTAGCACACCCAAATTGTCTTATGCAATGAAATCAGCAAATAGATATCTTTAATCTAAAACAATATATCTGTATAGTCCAAAAAAATAAAATAAATCAAGACATCAAATTAGTCGACAAGATCTATCATCTAATTAAGCAAAAAATTTTCCCATCATTGTATTTGTAATGACTGCATTTTCAATACGCAACTGTAACAATAAAATTAGGTTGAACAAGAACAAAAATAATGATATATACTAGGACTTATGTCCTATAAGATTAATAAATTTTTTTCTTATTTAAGGATTTTAATAAAATAATAAAATGTAAAATTATAAGTAAAAAAGAAATAATATCTCAAGAGGTGAATCACGATATCTATAAATATATATAGAACTTATTGCTCAATTATAAGAACATATTTTGGGATAAGTATGGTTTAATTTGATTATTTTTTTATATATATAACTTTTTTTTTCATATAGAGTGAGTTAAATTAAGAATTTTGACCTTTGTAATTAAAAAAAAAAAAGCTCACACCAGTTGACTTTGGACAAAAAAATGAAAAATCTAACAGGTAAGTTAGGTAAAATTCATGAGTTTATTTCAGATTTCTTGAAAGTGGGAAGAAACTAATTAAGTCTAATTAATTTCAAAACTTAAAAAGTTAGCTTGAAATTCATCATATACATGCATATGCTTCAGCATAGCTAGTCATATAAAGTCTGCGATTAGATTCAAACCCAAGAAAATTTACCAGAGATGTAGACCAAGGTGTGAAATATATATATAAGAAAAATAGTGATTCGTATTAATCAGATATATCTATATGCATAGCTCCATAAGTGTAATTGATTGTAGGACTTAATAATTATATACGTATCATGGACCACTAACCTCAGTAACAATAATAATTACTAATCTCTGATTTCATTCAGATTTTTTAACAGTCTGACGCAGGGGATCCCTTTTATGGCACATAGGCCAAAACATTTTGTTACAAAAAATTTTTCATGATACTACATAGTACATACATACATGGTCATGAGATTACTCTGTGTTGCTGTTACCATGCACTGTCGCATTCATGCATTATATATTCCCTTTCCTGCATGCAATCGCAACTCTTATTTCATAATCTTTCAAAATTATATAAATATCAGTCCATATATGCTAAAAGAAATTATTACAGTGTCAAGTAGTATAGTGGTAAATTCTCTTTATAATATTTTGAGATGCAAAACGTTAATTTTGTTATTATCGATTTAAAAAAATAAAGCTGTTCCTAATATAAAGTCCATCAATTTTTAAATTATATGACATCCTTATTAATAAAAAAATTAGAAAAAATACATATTTTGCCCCTTATATATATATATATATATTTTACATTGTCCCTCTGTATAAAAAAATCAGCACATTGCAACCCTATACTTTTATTTACCAATACATTTGGCCCTTATTAAACGGATAGAGATAACTGCTGTTAAAAAAATATTCAGTTTGATCCTTGTAATTTTAAAATATTTCTTTTTAATGCTTATAATTTTTACTCTTAACAAATAAATACATATAATTGCTAAAACAATCCAATTAAATTTATTAAAAGTTTTTAAAATTATGTATATTTTTAATTTTTTATCTAATTAAAATGTAGGTCATTTATTTCTAATAAGTTTATATATATATATATATATATATATATATATATATTTTGTTTATTGAATATTTATAAAATTAAAAAAATATGAATGAAAAATAATATATGAAAAAGATGTTAACTTAGATGTATGAGCTATTTAATAAATAAAATATAATAAATCATATTCACCATATAGATTTTATCATATTTATATAAATATATTTATAATTATAGTTCAAGAATTAGTTTATATAATTTATAATTGTAATTATATATCTATTTTTTAAAAATTTTAAAATAATTTTAATATAAATAGTAATTAATTAACTATAATTTATTTATTATTCAAATATGAGTAAGGTCTATTATATTTTTTCAAATATGGCAAAATATAAATTTATAAGTTTAAAAATAATATTATAGTAAATTAAAATTTTTATTCTTTAAAAATATTAATTAATAGAATTATTAATTTATTGA
>CATIWO010862774.1:0-15289 GCA_949673435.1 Macaranga tanarius | reverse complement strand
ATTGCTGCTCGCCGGTGTTGGTGGCTATTTACTGTTTGTGCTGGGACTCTGTCGGCGTATTCTGAGGCTGGTACCAGTGAGAAGTTGGCACGTCATTTTCATTTCTTTTATATGGGAATTTCAATTTGTTTTTACGGGAGATAGAACTGCTAGGAAGGGAGAAGGGTTTTTGATTTATTTTACAGTAAAATAAAACCAGCAAACAATTTTTTTTAGCATCATTTTAGAGAAAAGCTTTACAACTTGCAAAAGGAGGACAAAACAAACCCAAGCTTTGCTAACTCCAACAAAGAGCAGGACAACACACTGACAAACCTGAAACCAATATTGAATCCCTTCCATCATAGGGAGTTAAAAAAGAATACTACTTATAGTCAAAATATCAGAATTGACTATGGATGGAAGATGATTTTAAAAACTAAAAACAAAGAGAGAAAACTACAGCAGAAACAAAACAACAACACCAAATAAAAACAACACAAACAACAACAACAACAAAAGGAATGATGCTTTAACAACTTGAGGAGGGTGAAGACTCTTTCACATCTTAAGCTTTTTGTGCTTGAAACCCAGCTGTCCAAAAAACCAGATCAACTGAATCATGAATCCTGACTCGGATGGGTGGAATTCTTTCACCTCAATGGCATCTGAAGCTTGGGAGAGTTCAATCTTTTGATGTGATTAGCCATGGATCCTGTCTCCAAGTATACAAATAAACAACAAAAAAACGTAACCACTAACATAAAAAACAAGAGAGATTTATTTATATAGAGTAAACACCAGAAAGGAAAGATTGTTTGGCCAAAAATGGCCTAAAAATCACCAAAACCAGTTTTCAAAAGACAAAGACGAAGAAGAACAAAGAAGAGGCTGTCAGAGCTATAAATGATTAATTAATTCATATTTCAAATGTTGTTATTAATATTATTTGGATACGTCTGATGGTCAAGGGTGGGGACATCCAAGGTTGAAAGGCAGGGGTTTGATCTCTCTTCTCCCTGCTCTCTCAGGAGCCCACTAGGGCCAAAAAAAAAAAACAAAATTCAAATGTTATTATTAGTATTATTTGGATATGGCCCATCCGTTTTGGGCTAGTTGGTTCCAGCTACAGGATGGACACCCAAAAAGAGACTCGAATCACCATTCACTCTAGTCCAAATATATATATATATATTATTTGGATATGCAATGTTGTTATTAATATTAACAAAATATATTGTATAAGTTTTGGCTTGCAACACAACAGAATTCTGTACGATATTATTTGGAATGAAAAAAATTAACAAGAATCTTCAACTATATTTGGGAAATAGATACTCTTGGGTCTGCTGTTAGGACTGATTTTGTTGTGTGTAAATTCAACTTTGTTAAAGGGTCAGGTAACAAATCTGCCGACTGGTTAGCTGATGCATGTTTACATAGACATCTGCCACCAGATTAATATTGTTGTTATCTTGAACCGTTAAAAGATTTATGTATGGTGGATGTTTGTTTGCATTAATGAAATATTTTCAATGTTGTTCAAAAAAAATCTTCAACTATATTTGGGAATTGGTATTAAACTTTTATTTTTGCTAGATGTTAATTCTTGTTGAATTAGATACATAAAGCCACTTATTTTTTTTGATTGAAATATATATGTATATTGCATAAATAGACCTCATGATTCACAGTGTTATTTATTAAGTTAAAAAAATAAATTATTGAAATTCTGTTAGTTAATGGTCCACTCTTGAATTAAAAAAGTTTATACTAAAAAAATGAAGGTTGAATGTGGGCCTTGAACTATAGTTGAGTACTTCAGTCTTCAAAAAAAAAAGGAACAAGATGCTTGAAATTAACTAAATAAAAATAATTATAAAATTACTAGATAAAAATTATTTTATTAAACACAGGAGAAAGCTAAGCATGCCAATACTTATTTCAGCAGCAACACTTAGATACACATTACACAAAAGTGAAAAAACAAAAGAACCAACAAGCATCATAATTGTGCAACCATTGTTAACTTGCTTGATGATGAAGATTTTGCTCTTCTACATCGTCCAGCCCTTATTTTCTTCCTTCTTGACAACTTTTTCTCTAAATCTTTTACTCTACCAGTCAGGTTGTGTATGACATCCAACTGTTGTTTCCCCGCCCTGATTAATTCTTCCACCATCTCCCTCATTTTCTCATTTGTTTCAACCAGCCTTCTGTCATTTTCTCTTCCTTGTTCCACCATATATAGCTGACTGGCAGCAGCGGCAGCGGAGGACATAGTTGATACCCCTTTCTTCTCTTCATCATTCTTGGTAACTGTCGGAGATACTGGAGCCGCAAACCCAGATCCTTTCTCAGATTTAGAGCCACTGACTACCTCTAGCTCATCACATTTTATTTCTTCTTGAGTGTGCTCTCCAGTTTCCTCATCGACATAATCATGAGCTTCTCCAAGTCCTGCATCTTCTACTTGACAGGGATTCACTGCAGTTGCTGTTTCTGAAATCTTGCTGGTGTCTTTATCAATAATCCCCTGGCAAGCTTCTTTCTGTACACCCTCATCGCTTTCTTTCTCAAGGGAGGAAACCTCTTGTATTTCCTGTGGTTGAGATCCATCCACCTGCTCATTGCTATTGTCGACTTCCAATGCTTGTACTTGTTCCACCCCTCTTTCAGGAGTTGTATCTCCATTGCAAAAATCATCCTTCTCTCCTTCAATTTTCATGCAATCCACAGCCTCCTGCTCTGAAACACTCTGAACTAGAATTTCCTTTTCTGTAGAAGGTGCATCAGTTTGAGAAAGCTCTTCATTAAGAACTTCAACTGTCTGCTGTGCTGATACAGATTCATCATTTGTTGCATAACCTTCAATGTTCACACCTGCTGGCTGCTGCTCTGCTGCGTCAATGTTTGCTGTGTGTACCACATCTGCACCTAGTAAGATCTCATTCTCTTGCATTACATCATGCTTTTGTTTATCAGGCTCTTCATCGTCAATTGCTCCCACAGGCAATTCTTTTAGCAGATTCATTTCTGGAGTTCCTCCAGTTGCTGATTCATTAACATCTAAAACATATGAAGTTGAGCCACTTGATATGTTTGATTCCTCTTCTTTGATATGTCCAGGTCTTGTCATACTTGTCCCATTCTGTTCTTCAGCTGAAGCAGTTGGTTTCGGCTTCATATCAGTTGCCTCTAGTTGCAATCCTTCCAGCCTGTTGAACTGAGAATTCTCATCCAACTGCACCGATCCGTTTGCTTCAAATGGTTCATGCTGGCCCTGGCCCTCATTTTTGGATTCCTTTAGCTCCTGTATCGCAACAATGGAAGGCTTTGACATTTCCTCAGCTCTGGTGTCGGACACAGCACCCATTATGTTGCAAACATCATGGTCTCGATGTTCTATTACTACGTCCGTACTTTGTCTCTCTTCAGTGCTTGTCGGATCACAGGAAAGATGTTCAGGAGTCTTGGTTTGAGCAAGTGAATCAAGTTTCTCCTGCAAGGTCACAAGTTCCCTTGCCGAAGCTTTCCTCACATCCCTGAGACTTGGGTGCAAGCCCTGGTGAACATTATAAAAAAAATCCAATCAGAAATCATTATTTAAAAAAATAACTATATTTCAGGAGCACAACAATGAGACATAACCAAAGGTGTTATCTCCAAAAAATACATTATCACTGAAACTGAAATTCCGAATATACAACAATAACAGTTAACAGCTGATGCGTTTCCTATTTGTTTGCAGTGTGGATCCTTTGCCCTAATGTCTTTTTGCAATACATAACAGAAATTAGACCATTAAACTCGTACCTGAATGGCGTCCAATTTTAAAAGAAGGTTCATTATCATTTCTCCAGCAATTGCCCTTTGCTTCTCATCTTTCTGGAGTTCGGGAGAGGACTCTAAACCATGAATCTTATTCCTAACCTCAGCCACCTGCTCTTGGACTTTAGCAATTTGCTTCAATTTCTTCAGCGGTTCCCATTTCCTCACTTCCAATCCACGATAAGCAGACTGAATACGCAAAGCTGCTTCCTCATTTGATAGACCCTTTTTCTCTGCTTTGGATTCTCCATCACCAGATTTGTCTGCATTGACACTCTCCTTTTCTTCATTTAGTCGCTCATTCATCAATTCATCCACATTTTTAGATCCTTCAATCTCTTTGCACATGGAGTTGGCATCATGCTCGCCAATTTCTTCAGTAGTCTCGCTGCTGGAGACTACTTCTCCAGAACCATCTGATGGAGAAAAAGAAACGGGGTTTTGAGAGCCTCTCCTCTGCTCTTCATCCTTATTTTCACAACTCTTACTTTCCACAATCTCTATGACTTCGCCCCCATTTTTCTTTGCTTCTTCCTCCTTGTTGCTGCTTAAAGCGTTGTCCTGAATCTGTGAATCTTGAAGATTCTTTGCCTTGGAGTGTGATGAAACTGGGACCTTGGTTGTCTCTTTTGAATGCCTTTTAAGCCCAGGTGGGCTAGGAGACCGTGAGCTCATGCTGCCATTCCTTTTCTTAGGCAATGGATCAACTCTAAGACAAATAGGAGGTAGCTTTGATGCCTTTTGCGGGGATGAGGATTCTCTTTTCGTACTGATTTCAGAAGCCTTACCCCTTCCGTTACCTTCAACATTTGTCGGAGAAGATACTTTTTCTCTCCTCTCAGCATGTTCAGAGTTCTCCTTAGGTGATGCCACATGCTTCACAGGAATGCTTCTTTGATTTGAACTTTTATCTTTCAGCTCCGAATCAACCTGGCTGACAGAATTCTTTAGGACCACCTGAGGTTTGCTGATGATGTTGTCACCAGGACTGGAGGACTCCACTTCTGAGAACTTGCTGGCAGAAAATGGCTCCCTGAGAAACTTCGCATCAGCATTCATTTCCCTCTCATCTTCCTTCTCCTTCTCATTGTCACCTTGTTTGTAATAAGAAGGCATCCATATTATAGGAAATGGAAACTGTCCCTGTCCAATTTTTTCCTCATTTTTCTGATCCTGCATTCTCTTTCCATCATCGTCTTGCATCAAGGATTGAAAGCTTTTCATCTCAGGTGGAAATGGAAATTTTCTCATTTTGTCTTCATTTTGCGGATCATACATTCTCCTCCCATCATCACCTTGCATCAAAGACTGAAGGCTTTTCAAGTCTAATGGAAACCAGCCATTCCGCTCCTTGGGTTCCTGTTCATATGGCTTTACATTCTTAGGAAGCTTCAGATCTTGTGAAGCCTTCTCCGTACCAGTTGTATCAGATTCCAAAGGCATTCTTTGCTTTATATTCTTCATGTACTCAGGTGGAATCCAAAAAACCGGATATGGATAATTCTTGAGCTCAACTGGAACCAAAGAGCCACTCATTTTTTTCTCAACATTGGGTACCTCTTCAATCATCACACTTCCACCATTTTTCTGGTTGTGGGTGTGATTGGGGCACCCACAACAATGAAAATCACTGTCTTTAGGCTTATCGTAATCATGCCTAGGTAGCTCCTTCAAATATTGTGAAGGAGGTACATAATGCACAGGGAAGGCATCAGGAAAATGACGATGATGTGCACAACAATGAAACTGGGGAGATAAAAAATAAGGACAAGGTGGATGGCTAAAATAACCAGGGGAGCTACCATTAGTGTAACAAGGATGAAATGGAACTGAGGAGCCAAAATTATTTGGATAAAGCCAAGGTTGATTAATTACAGCAGACTTGGAAGGATCAAGCGGAACAGGCCCAAAGCTTGGATGATAGATCTGCGCAGAGGGCATTTGATTAGCCTGCAAGGGGCGTGAATCCATGTATCTATAAACTGGCATCATCTTCAAGAATCTGATTAACAAAACGATCCTTGTAGTTCTTTAAATAGGTGGTCAAAAACCCACCCTTTGTACAACTGCAGAAAGATTAAAAAAAATTATTGTCAGCACAAAACCAGCAAATAAATTTTAAAAAGATTCAAATTTCATGCAGCCATTTTTAAGGTATCGAAACATAGAATCCGAAAAATATTGCATCTGGCATTTCAAAGAAACAAAATTCCCGCCCAAACCAAACAGAGCCGCATAATAAACACAAATTACACAAAGACTGAAACAAGAACAAAAACTGTATCAAACATAGAACAAAGAGAAGCCACTTACAGTTTATTGTATTGTAAAAGGAAGCGAAAGTGAAAAATGAAAAAAAGAAATGCAGCGAATCCAATCGGTTCCTCAATCCAAATGACTCAGTTATCCACCAACCCAAATAAGCGTCACTCAAATTCTCTTCTCCTTCTCCTTCTCCTTGATGTTTAGTGCTTTTCTGTGATCAACGATTTTATTTTTGAGATAAAAGGAAGTGTGAGATATGAGCATTTATATATTAACTGAGGTAATATTTTGGTTGGATTTCAAAACAAATCTTCTGTGTTCCAGATGTTTCGCGCCTCTCCGAAATGAAACGCTCTGATTCTGAAGAATCATCTGGATTTTTCCTGCCACGTAAGATGTGTATTTGGGTGTGTTCCTGTTCCGCCATGCATTACCAACCGCACACGTGTGCTGATTTTTGATGTTTGACCATCGACTGGCTGGCTCCACAGCTCCGTTTTGCTTTGAACGGGTTGGTTTTATCCAAGGGGCCCAACCCATTCTAATTTCAAACCATACTTGGAACTCAAAGCATACCTAATGAATAACGATGATAAATTTATGGTTGGTGAAATTTTTTTCATATATAATAGTTGTAGCTCCTATGAAAGAGGTTTAATGCAAAAAATTACTATTGTAGTAGAGGCATGAAATAATAACTTGCTTATATTTAAACAATTACATGCAACACATTTTTTAAATATATAACTAAATATTTATGTATGTATTAATGAAATACATTAATCGAAAGATAAAAAAGAATGAATTTGGAAGCAGCTAAGTTGTAGCGGACAGAAAATTCAAGATCAGATTCAGAGGTACTAGTATACAATTGAGAAGTGACATTAGCTACATACAGATACAGGCCCCTCATATACAAGATACAAATTCTGCAAAAGATAACAACTCAAGGCAAAAATCAACAATAAAAGAATTATCAATTTAGACGCTACTTTCAAGGCTGCTAAGCTCCAAAGATGAATCGCATTCTGTAGTGACTATATATATATATATTTGGTCTGGTTGTAGTTCTATACTAACTTTGATGTAAACATGGTTGAGTTTGAAGTTTCCAAGTCTTCTGGTGGCGGCTTCACATACTTACCTAAAACCTTTTGGCGGTTTTTTCTTTTCATCCTGTTTTGTTTGTCTTTACTTTGTTGCCTCCTCTTCTCTTTCTGCTGATTCCGAAGTTTCCTCTCTTTCTCAAAAACCCCTTGCCACACAACCTCTCCAGTTGATGGCCACAACCACCTTCCCTTTGGATGGTCAGAGTCTGCCTCCTCAGCCAAGTCCTCGTCCATGCTCTTTAGGGTAGTGTATGAGAACCATTTGACCCACATCTTTCCTCTACGGCTTTTCATTTTATGCTGCACTTGCATCACCCCACTCTCAGGATTCACATACACCATATGCCTTGCACTGTGATATGCCCACACATTTATGAGCAACTCAAGAACTCGTGAGTAACAATGCTTATCCTGCAAAATGCATTACAAAAAACCACCGTCATTGTTCCTTTGCTACTCTCCCCGTGATCATTTTGAGTAGCATTTGAAAAATAAAAAATGATAAATATTGATCCACAAATTGAAATTTGCAACGGTAGCCCTCCAGATTGTATTATGGCTGAAAGGTATCAATTTGCTTTTTGTGTACCATATGTGCCATGCCATTTCGATGAGAATATCAATGTCGTGAAAATTCCTAATCTACTCAATTACAAGGTAAGGCTACTTACAAAGAAATATGAAAGTAAAAGCATAATTAGAAAGTTGAATACATAAACTCTATAAGAACCTTGATTTCCAGTCATGAATACCCAAGCAAATTTCAAAAAAGCACTTAATCACTTCTGACAAGAATTCAAACCTAATTGCAACAAGATGAACGGAGTTACCTTCGATAAACTCAGATAACAATGCCCTCTCTGATGGTGAACATCGTACATTTGTGCATCCAATGCATCTATGAACATTCTGTATCCAGGGTAGTTCCAACTTAGCACTTAACAAACAGAGTGAACAAGCTTTCAAATTCAGTGTAATAGAAGCCAACAGCAACTTAACACACCTTGAAAACATTACAAACTCTAGAAAAGACCTGGTTGGCAAAGCCCAAGTCAGCATGACAGACCACGTATCCCCATTATCAGGCATTGGTGGTAAAAGATCCAAATCTCGCCGGACACCATAAATCCTCTTCAATGCCTCAGAAAAAGCCCACCTTTAAGCAGCCATTTAAAGGAGAAATCAGCCCAAAATCTAAATGCAAAGAAGAAAGGAATATTTGGCACAAATTTCGAATTTACAATATGCAACATATGCATAGCTCTTACTTGCAATTGCCAGCATTAATAGCATCACAGAATGACCAAAAGTCTTGTTTCATCTGGTTTCTTGAGTCTGTGTCCATGCGAACCCAAAAGTAGAGCGCATCTCCATGCCTCCGTGTTTCAATGGCATCTAATAATGCCTTTTCAGCCGTCCGAGATAAAGATGCCTGCTTATTCCACCACAATTATAAACATAAGTGTGAAATACTTAAAACAAAGTGTAAAATGCACAAATCTAACTTCAACTTTGTTGCTTCATACCCAAAAGTATGGGAAAAATAAAGGAAAGTGCATATTCATATAATTTTAACTAACACCTTAGTTTGTTTCAGTATTTCAATTGCTTGTTTATCCATAAATTTTGCAACCCCACAGATAACAGTTGCAATTATACGAAGAAAGTAGGTAACAGGATCCAATCATGAATTCTGTCAAAATGGGTTCTGCATTACATGCAACAGTGCGTGAATCAAACCCTATAAAACTATAGGCTAAATGGTCACAGTCAGCGCTTACTGACATGGTTGGGGGTCTGCTGGACATTATACAATACACAATAATACGGCAGATTGTTCTCACAATGTCAATCTGAACTCTAAAGGATCATATAAAATACAGATTCATAGAAAAATAAAATTATTGGTTATCAGACATATAAAGTGATAACAAATATATATACAAAAGAAACAGGAAATAATGCTATACCTTCCTCGCAGTTGCCCTCCAAGATTGAAAACCTATCCAAGCATTCTTGTGAATCCTGTCAATCCGATTTGCAATTGCAAAAAAAGCTCCATATTCACCAAGAGCATCTCGATAGTAAGGATTGTTAAGAAGTGGTAGACGAGAAGGTGCATCAACGTCATCTGTCCGTGGTCTTCTACCTTTTGTGGACTGCAACAATGATAAATACACCAAATATCAGATAGCAAAAGCTACATGCTCTCGCAGAGCGTCAATTTATAACTATAAGTGAATCATTACAGAAGCTCAAAACAGAAAGGTACACAACAAGAGCTTTTGAGTTAGAAGGAAATAATGTGATTAGCGAGTTTTGACTAACCACAACCAACTCCTAGATAAAGGGTGGGTGTCATGTAATCAATACAGAAACAAAATAGTCAAGTACCCTAAACCAAAAAACTACAGAGCAAATGGACACTCCAGCATCCATCTCTTACCAAATAAAAGTAATTTGGATAACTAGGGTAATAAATAAAGATATAAAGAGAACTTACCAGCCCTAATCCACGATAAAGAGAACTATTATGAAGAAAAGTCCAGGTTGCTTCCCCAAGGTATGGTTCATAGATGCACAATGGTTGGCCTGTCCTCTCAAGCTCCCCTTCATCCCTTTCATGCAAATCATTTCTGGATCGATCCGCCCTTTTGGCACTTCGATATACTTCCTCCCATGTACCATGAGGTTGGTCAGTTCGATCTTTTAGCTGCATAACATTATGGATATCAAATTTCATAATTTAAAAGGAGGTAATAGTACAAAAGAGGACAAAAAGATTAGCTCAGGCCGACATTAGTTAAGGCATTTTGTTGCCCTCAAATCCTTACCTCTTCTTCCTCTCTTCTCTTTCTTGCATGAAGGATCTGATTGCTTTTCTCATCTTCCCAAATATCATATGAGAATGATTCATCACTAGAAGCTATAGAACCAGAGATTCCTCTTTGAGTATGGTTCCACTGCTCCTCGATCTTGATTAAGAATCTAGAACTTCTGAAAGTTCTGTCTTCATATGTGGAATTTAAGAATGCTTCAAATAGATGCCAACGCCATTCTTTTTTCAGTTTTGAAGAAATCTGCACAATAGCCTTAGGAAGAGAAACTTCTGAAGGGAGCTTTATAATGCTTTCAAGCAGAGAAGCATAACCTTCAACAGTTTCAGCAACCATCAAGTTTTTAGCAGCAACTTTTCCTACTGAAGCAATGTTGTCAGCTAAAGGTGATAATTTTCCCTCTGAAATCACTTGTACTATAATCTTTGTCAGAACCTGGATGTTCTCCTTGGGGAAAAGATAGCCATTCACCCTGTCTTCAACCTAATTATTTATTGCTGATACAATCAGTAGATTGCTTAATGGACACAAAAGAATAGAAAAGGAATGCATATTTTGACAATGACAAAATAAAAAATCAGCAATCGGAAGCATACATATTTCCTGATCATGGAGAGATCTGGTGCTATGATGGGTTTCCCAATGCACATGGCTTTCATCAAAATTTCTGGAAAAGATTGCTCCTCATGGAAGGATCCATATATCACGATATCAGCTGCATTTATAAAACTGCCTACATCCTCATCAACAGCTATGTGCTTTACAGCACCTCTTGGATAATGTAAGTTAACAGCAATGGCCTGAGAAAAGGAGATATAGAAATTCAGTATATGTATTTTACATTAGGGAACCAAGATCAGCAGGTATTGTATAATTCATACCTCAATGGCCACACTATAATTACTAGTTGAATTCCCACTTAAAACAATGATTTTGAGATGAGAATTTGAATTATCATCAATGGGAAAGTATGAGAAAAGTGGTAATAGTGCCTGCAAAATGAGTGCATGCTCCAGCCATAAACCCCTGTACAGAAACTGACTTCCTACAATTGCAATAATATTATCATCAGGTTCATAACCCATCTTCACACGCATACTATCTTTGTACAATGCCGGTCTAGAGTTTGCTTCCCATGCTTCAGCAGGAGAACCAGGAATAACATAATAATTTCCAGCATCAAATTCAGAGTACATCATCTGTATTTTAGAAATAAATCATTGGCGATAAGTAAGGACTTCAGCATTGATGCAAAAAACAAGAGGCTTTCATAAGTAGAGTTATATAAACAAGATGTTGGTTTTAAAGAAAAATAAATTATTAAATAAAATTGTCTTATTAAAGAGATTAAGCTTGCCAGAACTCAGACATAGTATTTTTCTCATTAAAAAAAAATCTTCATAGAAATTATTTTAAGGAAAATAAAACAATGTCCACGACAGGAAACTCTATCTAACAAGTAATTACCGGTAGGACGTGGTTTGGGAAGACAACTACAGTAGCACGGTTGAAAACTCTTTTCCAGTCATTCACAAGCTCAATTTTTCCATTTGAAGTATATTGTCTTGAACGAATGGCAAGTATGTTTTCATGAACAGTCCATATAACAGGTATAGACTTGAAAGGTTCCTGCATTAAACTAGAAAAAATGAAATCATTTGAGTTAATTGGTTCAGATAAGTAACACCTCCCACAGACCAACTCAATTATAGTAGTTTCACTTCTCATGGATGTTTGAAATAAAAGGAGGTGAACAATTTATCACAGAGCTGAGGATAAGTTATCAAAGGTTACAAGTAGAAGGAATTTTTTGGGTAATACAATAGTCATATAATTAAGGAAAGATTAACGTAAACAAAGAATTAACTGGCTATAAGAAGTTGGAAAAAGGAAATTCAAATCTTTATCCAATAAAATCTCATTAACTTTCTACAGCGATAGAAGTAGAAAAAGGGACTGATGCAAGTATTTGGGTCAAGCAAATTTGAATAGCTAATTAAACAAAATGAAATAAAATCTATAAAATCTTACCATGGAAAAACAACCTTGGCTTCAAGAGAGTACACAAGTACGCCATCAAAACTGCAAAAGCAGAGCATCAAAATTAGATGTAACAGAAATCTACAAAATCCCTGAGCCAAAATCAGAAAGCCATATTAAATAGACATAAAACTAACTTGATTATCACACTTCTTAAATTTTTAAAGCATTTAAATCATTTACACAAAAACCATCCTCAAAACAATTCAGCTGTCTGCATAATCAAAAACATAAAACTGAGCTGTTTTGACTAACCATTCTTAAAGAACATAGTATAAGCAAAGGTCTGTCTCCTGGACAAGTAACAGCTACCATAAAGCTTAAAATTGAGAACATATAAGGATTATTGAGAGTAGTAGGATTGTCAAGCAACTTGAGAAAAACTCATGGAGGACAATAATTGAGACATGAGCTATATTAATGATCATCATCACAGCATAAGTAATAGTTCAAGATAACCAAATCTACTAACTAGTGTAAGACATTCTCAAACAATTTTTTCTTTAATAATTTCTATCAAATAGTAATAACGGTCAAAAAGTTATTGATACTTTATGACATTGTTTGCTCGATTCCATACATTAGCCAATCAACAGCTATCTCCATCTTGTTGTTTGTCTGGAAAATGGTGACAGGAACTCCTATGCTTTTCCATATGTCATGTACAGGACCATCATTTACTGAAAAAATCTGCCAAAGAAATTACAGTAAATTTGATGTTAAGTATATAACAGATCATTATCAGAAAACTCCTAATTTCCGTAGAACAAAAGGGAAGTCCTTTCTAGCAAAACAATGCTGCCTATAGAAGCCAACCCAAAACTCCTATGCCCATTGATCATGCGCTAGTGAAGAGGTAAATTAAGCTAAGAATTGCTTTTTTTTTTTTTTTTTTTTTTTGAAACTAGCTAAGTATTACTTAACCAAAAGCAATTGCCAATATAACTCTCTAGTGTGTGAAATGTTTTAAAATACAACCTGAAGTGCATAACCAATCTCCTGCAATGCAGTTGCAACAGTCACCATGAGCAGTTGCTGTGGATCAACTACCAGATCGGGAAAGACCTACAAGTAGAAACCAAAATAAAGCAAACCAAGCCAAGGGAAGAATAATAAAGAAACCATAACTCTTTAGCCTATAAATTCAGTATAGTAGTAATAAACGTAAAAAGAAAAAAAGGCAAAATTCAACAATGGTAACAACTATAAATTCAGTATAGTAGTAATAAACGTAAAAAGAAAGGCAAAATTCAACAATGGTAACAACAATAGATTACTAAGAACTAACCAATGCAAGCCGGGGTTTCCTGTATCCGAAACGAAGCTGAGTTCTATTAAAAATAGGCGATGACAAATTGGCCTCTACATTTTCCCTTTGAAATTTCTCTAAAAGCTTTATTGGGTGAAATTTGATATCTTCACCAAAATCCAAAGTGCCCATTTCCTTTAAGTACAGCAAATCCTCAGATATCTCAAGCTTTTTCAGTGGAATCTCTGATTTCTCAATCACAGAACCAGGCAAAAACATCTGGAAAAGTACAACAAAGAATAGAAAAACAGCCACAGTACAAATCCATTGGAGATAATCCAGCTTCTTAAAAAGCAAGAAACGTGAAAATCTCGATCTGGGCCTTTGTAAAAATGGGTATCTCTCGTTTCTACCAGCTGAAGAAGAGCGTATAAGACTCTCCCTCTTCAATGAAACCCCATTCTCTAAAGAACCCATAATTTCTTTTTCTTTTACTTACAGTAGTCCCATGAAATTAGCTCCGAAATTGACTCCAATTACATGCAACAAATATATAAAACATGAAAATGAAAAGCTTTTTTATCCAAGTGATGGGAGTGAATAAAAAAAAAAAAAAAAAAAACAGAGAGCTGAGAGTAGCAATTCAAGATGCTTGTGAGTTGAGTAATGGAAACAGGAAGAGCGAGAAAGAGAGGTATTGAAAGGTCAAGAAAGCTAATGTGATTTGGGCGTGACTGGATTGTCAAAATACGACTGTGTGCTGCTAAGTGCTCAGTAAGTTTTTTTTTTTTTTTTTTTTGAAAAAAAAAAAGACGATTTTTCATGTTTTTTTTTGGAAAGCAAAAATCGGGATTTTGCTAGACTTCTGCCTGTAGGCTTAAAATTCGGGACCTTGTGTAAGAAATTCTCCAATCCAATTGATTTTTTTTTTTTTCTTTTATAATAGAACAGTTCTATTATAAAGTTCTTAATAAGTTAAAAATATTTTTTAATATTAATAAAATAAATTTTTAGAGTCTATAAAATTATTTCTACAGGTATATAGAGAATAATGTATTTGAGAATTCTGAATTCTAATTAGATAAATGATTATGTATTTATCATTTAAAAGATTATAATATAAATTGAGTTTATGATGAACATATTAAAACTAATGTACTTTATGTTCTCAAAAAAACTAATGTACTTTATTTATATTTTAAAGTTCAATATATGTAATATGAAAGTATAATCATTTGAATTTAAAATAAAAAGAATTATATATTTTTTCCAACAAAAAAAAATTATATATTTTTTTATCTTATTTTAAAATAAATAGAGAAAAAAATATTTCGCAATTTCTACAAATTAAGACTACGTGTACTATTCCTTTCCAAAAAAAAAAAAGACTACGTGTACTATTGACCGACATTTTTATATTATGCAGTGCGGTTCACCTGATTACTTGTTTAGCCCAATTTGGAACAAGCCTACAATTTTTAATTTATTGTTTTAGTATTTAGTTGTAATAGTTAATTTTTAACACACCGCAAGAAAAAATTAAGGAGGACGGAATTTAATTATTGATTTTCACAACTGCATATTCACTTCTTTTACAACTCTGCTCATGGGACATTTTTAATTTCATCTTTGAAGAATAATAAATTATTCTTTTCAAAATAATAAGCGGCATGTACTTACTACATACACATATAATAGCAACCTGTTTATATTATTATTATAAGTCCCTGGTCCATCCTAGGGGTGTAATCGAGCCGAGTCGAGTCGACACACTGCCAAGCTCGAGCTCGACTCGACTCTTAAACTCGAAGCTCGAGCTCGACTCGAACTCGATCGAATTTATTTTTTTGAAGCTCGAGCTCGACTCGATTAAATGATTCTTGTACTCGAGCTCGACTCGGCTCGACTCGATTAATTATATAAAATTTTTAAATTTTAAAATATATATTAAAATATTTAAGCTCGACTCGAGTTCGAAC
>CATIWO010862655.1:0-10066 GCA_949673435.1 Macaranga tanarius | reverse complement strand
ACAGTGTGGTCACTCTCCAACTATACGAACATATCATGCATTCTTTTCTATTCTAAGGACAGGGGAAAAAGTTTTTGCACTCTTAGAGAAAATGAGAAAGATGAACTGTTAACCAACCACTGATACCTACATCATTTTGATAAGAAAATTTAGTAGATGCCTTCAGTTTGATAATGTCTTTAAGTTGTGGAATGAGATGAGTGATCATAGGTTAGATCCTAATCGAAGCTCATACATAGTGCTGATATATTGACTCTTTTTTTTTTAAATGGAAAGTGTTTGCACCCAAAATTATATTTTGGAGAGCCCATGCAAATTATAAGCCTATGACCCTAATTAATTAATTAATTAGGTTGGTTATCTGTAAAAAAAAAAAGAAACTGGCAGAAGGAGATAGGGTTCACGTAAGGAAGTTGAATTTTAAAAGGAACGTGAAGTAGTGGGAGGAGAGCAGTTATTGAAAAAAGGAAGTTACCAACTCCTTGGATTAAAGGACTCTTTCTCCTGCAGAGGAGAATAGACAGCAAAATCCAAATCAAACCAGACAACAAATCAACTCTGTTGAATTCCAATTTAGCTTTTTTGTTTCTAATTTTCATTATCTTGTTATTATTCTCAGCAATCAAACACTCTGTTAATAGTTGAATTTCTTTTTATTTCAATGGAGCCCTTTAATTTTCTTACAGATCCCATAGCTTCCTGTTCTCATTTTCTCCAAATTTTTACCTTTTATTCTTTGTTTTTAGTATAATCAGTATTAAACACAACTCTTTGTCATTTATAGTTGATTTAAGAACCCAGTAGGTTTAGGTCCCTTAGCCTACGCTAAAATCTCCGATAAGAAGTCAGATCTCCTAGGTTGGTGTACCTCACACACCTGACACGCTCAAAAATTCAATTGCAAGGGTCAGAGAGCAACATCTTGTAATATATTTAAAAAGAGAAGAGTGTACCGTATTATGTTGTCCATCAACACTTATATATATATATATATATTCACCTTCTAGATTTGGTTCTGGCTAGGGTGCACTTGATAATCAAGAAATGTGTTTATTATATTATAGATACACCCTTTGGTATCTCGAGTTTTGTAGAACAAAATGTTATGAAAAAAAAATTATATACTTTATTTTTAAAATGAAAAATCTTGAGGTATTAAAATAAAACATAAAGTAAATTTGTTTGAAATTTATATGGGCGTAATCTATGGAGGTATTAAAATAAAATCAGAGAATGAATAAGGCTGTTGACTTGGAAGACATCGGCATCAATTTCAGCGGCTCTATGGGCGTAATCTATGGAGGTTGAACAACAAGGACCACTTTCATTTTATATATCACTAGCAAGGAGAAGACAATAAAGTTGGTATTCTTTGACTAGTGAGGGAGTAATCACTTTCCCAAAAGTACATTGAGATTCAAATTTCAAAATTTTTCATAAAATTATTTTATATAGACTTCTCAACCAGTCATCAATTGTCTGGTTGAGTGTACTATTACAGTAAGTTTAATTATAAAAAAAAAAAACATAATAATCTTTATTATGCAATCTATAATATTTTATATCATTTCATCTTTTTCTATAGTTTGACCAATTTGAATCGCATCCATTTATTCACAGTATTTATCTTTTTATATATATAATTTAAATTTAAAATTTTATTTAAAAAATTAATGGAAACTCTTTAATACACTCCACCAAATATCAACAAAAATGTACATATACATTTTAGGCAAAAGTATTAAAAAGCCCCTGAACTTTTAAGAAAAGAGCACTTAACACTATAAACTTAATGTTGACTCATTGAAACTCATAAACTTTTAAAAATGGTTCAAATAGGCCCTTTGACTAACATTTGACTAATAGAGTTAAATTTTTCTTTTGGGACTATAAAAGGTACAAACAAAACCCTGAATCTTTTATTTTAGTACAATTAAATCTTAAATATTTTAAAATTTAAAATATTTATTTATTAATATTTTATTTTAAAAATTTAAATTAGAGTGTCAAATTATTTTTAAAATTTTAATATCTTTTAAAAAATTAATTTCTTCTTTAAAATTATTTATTTCAAAGTACATGATACTTTTTTTCTTAAAAATATTTTTAAAGGAAAAAAATTATTGGCATAATTTATCATCATTAAAAATTAATTATTGATTTAAATTATTCTATACTATATATTTTTATTTTTAAAAAATAATTTTAGACAGAGTAATTTTTTATTCTTATAAAAATTATTATAAAATGATTTGCTTTCCATCCTTAAAATATTGAATTGGAATGATTTTTCTTATCATGGATTGAATTTTTCGCATCATTTCCTCTAAAATCATCCCTATTTATAATAATTTTTATAAAATTTAAAATTTTTACACTCTAAAATTATTTTTTAAGAACAAAAATATATATTTTAGAATAATTTAGATCAATACTTTTTTAATGATAATTTTTACACTTAAAAAATTTTTAACCAATAATTTTTATGTTTTAACATTATTTTTAAAAAAACATGTAATATATGATTTAAAATAAATAATTTTTAAGAATAAATTAATTTTATAAAAATAAATTTACACTCTAAAATAAAATTTTAATTAATAAAAATAAATAAATATTTTAAATTTTAAAATATTTAGAGTTTAATTGTACTAAAATAAAAGATTAAGGTTTTTTTACCTTTTATAGTCCCAAAATTAAAATTTAACTATGTTAGTCAAATGTTAGTCAAAGGGTCTATTTGAACCATTTTTAAAAATTTATGAATTTCGATGAGTCAACAATAAGTTTATGGTGTTAAGTACTCTTTTGTAAAAATTTCATAGATTTTTTTTTTTTTTTACCTTTTACCTACATTTTAGTATTTCACATTTTAATTTTTTCCTCAATGCGTCGTCACATTTTTCACTTTTTTTTCATGATTTGACTTTTATGTTGTGTCTTTTCTCCAATTCCCCTTCAACATAAGAAACCACGCACACACATCATGGTCCCATCCTCACGACATTGCCAAATTCTTGTTTTATCGTCACTCTCCATCACTTGTTTTTGGCTTGGAATGGAGGTTGCGGTGCATCCATGCACACGCTTTATCACTATGCATTGAACTAATAATAATAATCAAATGCATCCGCTAGCCACTCAATCATCGACCATTTGTTCATGTCATAATGGTTGCATAGTAAAAATATATTTACATATATGTGTGTGTCCATATGTGTACTTGTTCCTCTTTAAACTGAGGATGTATGTAGACAAAATGTTTGCTACAACATGAGAAAAGATTCCAAGAACCGAAATGGGTTGATGCTCCCCAAAAGAAAAAGCCACCGACAATAGTAGAATACTTGGTAGGAGAGCCACTAATGTATACCCAAAAAAAAAAAAAAGTAGGGAGTTTTCACTTTCATACGTCTTCTTCTTGTACTTAATATATGGATTGGCTACATGTTTCGTCTATATTTAATCTTATGAATGATTTTCTTTTAAACTGAATTTTGCTAATGTTAATTCATTAAGTCTCATATTCATATTTTAATTAGCAATAACTAAGAGAATGTAAACATTCGACCTACTTTAAAATATTGGTCGAATGATGTTATAATCTCCATTCTTTATCACTTGTAAGCCAAAATTAAAAAGGAAAAAAACATTTTCTTATTATTTTATAGAAAATGATGGATGGAGAAATTGAAATTGACAAAAAGAACGTCTAAGATAGTGGTTGATTTCATTTATAGTATATGATTAGCGGATTATATACTATTTATATGAACTTAAACTCACATATAACGAGATTAACGATATAAAAGGAATATATGTGTATTAGTGTGGTTAATAAAAAAAAATGGATTAGATTAGAAATTTTTTAATAATCAACATTAGAATTTAGTAGAAGATGAAATATAATTAATTTTGTAGGGTGGTTTTCATTGGTTTAATTTTTAAGGTAGTTGATGTTAGGTGGAAAGATGTGAGCAGAGATGAGAAATGGTGATTCAATTAGAAAATAGTACAAAGCCATGAAATTTCTTAAATGGGCTGAATGCCAAGTTTACAAGCAGAAAGGTCCATGTAATAAGTTGCATTAAAAATAGAAATAGGTACACTGAAGATATGCGACCCAATAATATAAGGCTCCCCAGTTTCTATTTGAAAGAAGTATCAAATAATGTTATCAAAAGGGAAGCAAGACCTAACACAACTGTCATTTGAAATTCATATTAGTTAGGCTTATTAAGCATTATTGTAGATATTAAAACTTACACTCAATGCTCATCTATAAATCTCAACTTTTAAGTTGTATAGCATCTGTTATCAAGCCTATATCATTCTAAAACTATAATTTATCACTTAATACATCAGCGAAATTTTTAATTAATTTGACATGTTTTGCTAGTTTACCTCTTCAAATTATAAATTGACCATTTTGAACACCTTAACTTACTAGACAACTAATTTTTTTTGTCTAATTCATGCGTTCATTTCAACTTATAAAAAAATCATTTTCAAGTGTCGAGTCTTATTCTTTTAGTAAGTCCCAACATCTTAAATTGTAGTCTGTAAATTGAGGAGACAAACATGAAGCACATAGAATTGTTGCAGATGTATTAAGCCACAATTTATTTAGTCTCCAAATTAATTCAGTTTTCTAACCAAAGTATGTTCTGAATTCTGATTGCTCCTTGTCGAGTAAAGTTGCAGAAAAACACCAATTTCAGGTCCACTGCCTGCCAAAAAAGAAAAAAATGAAACACAGAAGCCCATTGCTAAATTTGCTTTAGACTGAACCTCCTTGCTTTGGCTTCAAAGGCAAAGACACATGTCATGGCATGGCTTTAAGGCAAAGACATATGTCATATGTCATATGGTCCTGACAATTTTGTAGAAGAAGACTCCTCTCTGGCACTTTCTCTATCTCTCTTTTATGTAATAAACCTGACAGTGTTTGTACCAGAAGTTGAATGCAAAACTAAACAAGCCCTTTTGATAGTAATGAACATGATCTAAATTATCAACAACATATGTTCAAATCTCGGCCTTTTTTGGGTTAATGAACATTTAGCATCTGCATATGTTTAATCTTTGGTTTAGCTTATGGCAAGAAAAGAAAAGAACCCATGAAAATGCATTTGACAGGAAGAAAAATTTCATCCTTATATTGGCCCAAAAAAACACTAATTAGAAGCAACCCAGCAAGTTAATTAGAAAGAGCATATTACAGTGGAATTAGAGAACCTTCATACTGTTACAGATCAACCTTAAACTTTCCAAATTCTCATCCTTAGTTCCAACCCCAAAAGCAAAACAGAGCTATCAAATACCTTCTTAGAAACAAAATGGGGAAATTAATTTCCACAAATTGATTGTCATCTACAGAAAACAAGAAAAAAATTGATCAATATAATAAACTCAATCAGCTTCATAATTCCTTCTGACAAGAGCAAAGTAGCCAAGAACAGCACAAACAGCAGCAACAAAGTTCCCTTCTTTCAACAAAATCTTGAAAACAAACCCAATAATCTCTCCTGTAATCTTTCTTCCTTCAATAACCAAAGCCCTTCTTGGCTTCCCAAAGAAAGCTAATAACACAACAACAGTGATCCATATAACCAAAGTGGCTGGCACAGCAACTGCAAGTGCTGCAGCCATTGAAAGAAGTCCAAAAACTGCACCTAAAAGAACTGATGCATACAAAGCAGGCCACCCAGAAGATGTAGCAACTTGGGATTGTTCTTGGTACCAAGAAAGTATGGATTTAAGTAAATTCCATGAACATGACAAAAGGATTGTATATACTAACACAAATAGACATACCCATGTTCTCCTTTTGCTCATAATTGCTATGAATAAACTGTATGTTGATGATGGCACTTGTGCTGTTGTTGGTGTAGCTTCTTCCTCTTCTTGATTATCCATGTTTCTTGAAATAAAACTTTGATCTTTTTGTTCTTTAACCTTTCTTTCTTTTGTTTCTGGGTTATTGAGTTTCTTTGCCAAGTTTTTTTAGATACCAAAGTGTGTCCGAGTCTTGAGATGAGCAGATGCAAAGGGCAGGCAGCATTGTTACTGCTTGTTCAAGAACACTTGCATTTGTTGCCTGTGGAAAGCACTGTAAATACTTCAACGATATGTAATTTGTGAGTGTCGCACACTCGCTAAAGATTGCGGGTGAAGAGGGTGTTTGTTTTCTTGAATAGATGCTGCCCGATAAAATACCATGTGTTTGCTCAGAGTGACCATATGGGCAGACACAGTATTTGGGCTTTAAGCATAAGTTTTGTGTTTGAACTGTTGGACTTAGTCTTATTTGGGCATTTGATGCACTATTTTTTACCTCTTTTGCTATACTTTTGCAAGGGCAGGTTTCTTGGTAGAGTTGCTAAGCTCTTACTTTACACCCAGCAGAATCTTCAAAGTTCATACTTTCTGATGTACCCAAAATAAAAAAAATAAAAAAAATAAGGAAGAGAATCTTCAAGGTTCAATTCCAACCTAACTACTTTTCTTGTTCTTTATTTTGGCACTATAGCCAATTGGGAAAAAATATTGCTACTTGTTAACTATTTTTATAGAAATGAGAACAAGGGATGTGTTTTAGTCAGACAATTGAATATGATATGAATATCTTACCTTGTTGATAGAACATAATTAAAATTTGTTCCATTATCTAATCAAGTTAATTAATTGATTATCAAAGAAGTACACATTTTTTTAATCAACTTTTTTTGATATGAAGTAAACTGTTTTAGTTTTCTTACAACAGGCCGAAATATAGACTTATATGCAAATTTTTATTTTTAAAAATTATTTATACATAATTAACTGGTGATAATATTAAAAAAAAAATAAGTGTTGTAATCAATATCTATTGAGTTAAATGACAAAAAATTTGTATATAAAAATGCTAAAAGAGCTTTATTCTTTTTGCGAAATTTATTCAAGTCAAATTTCATAACAATTTATGTGATTACCAAATAAGAAATGAATATGTCTCATAAATCATCTATGAATTGAGTTGCAGACAACAATAACATTGAATGACTAGTGTTTTGAAGGTTCTACCACATGAGAATGGACCATTTACAGATTAGTGAGCTTGAATGGTTATGTTGGAATAGCAGACAAGTCAAATTAATTAACTAATTAAATGGATGTAGACAAATTGTCCAATAGGTATGAAGTTCCTCTTGGATTATTTCCTTGGCAACTTTCATAGCCAAATTAAAAATGAAGTTGATTTCTTCTTCTTCTTCTTGCTTGGTAGGAACAATAGTAGCATCAACCAATTAATACTAATACGCTTAATAGCAACATTTATATTTATATTGGCAGCAGTTCAGCATTATTATATTTATAACACCGGTCAGCTAAAAGATTTTTATTTATATTTAGAAGTTGAATTTATAACACTTAATGGTGACCATTAATACAATTGCAACAACAAATGGTAAAATGCACCTTATCTTCAAATTTCTAATAAATAGATGTAGATATCTTTGGATACCATTAGATATCTTTTTCTTCCAATTTCCATTCTTATTAAAATAGCATTAATAAAAAAATAAGCATAGGAATACATAACTTTTAATATTATATTATTAACTTTTTTTTCTAGTTTGTTATTTTTGATATTATGTAGTTAAAGGAGTTTGAAACAAATAGACCGTATAAGAAAATAAATCTCTCACAACACTTAACACTTTTTTTTTTTTTTTTTTTTTTTTATGCGAAAGCATAGTATCAATTACAATTGCATAGATTATTAAAACAAAATTATAAATAGATAATCTTAAAATTTCCCACCACCATCATGATCCAAAGCAGTAACATACAAAAATCAAGACCAAATATATATGTATATAGATGGACACAGTCAATATTCACTAGTAAAGAGCAAAAATTGCCACAAAGGAAGACGATTGCATGACATGATTGGCACATTAAAAATCAATGACAAAAATTTTGCTAGCAAGTGCTGAAGAAGCATTAGCATTGATAGAGTTATCAGTTGAGATCCTTTTAAATGTGACATTTTCAATTCTGCAAGCAGCTTGATTAAATTCTGCACCAGTTTCCAGATCCAAATTTTACATCTAAAAACTGGTGATCCACAACTGCCTTCATCAATGCCAGCAACTAAAATGGCACAAAATTCAATGTTGCACCAAATGAATCAACTGGCAGGATTTCTTTTATAGAGACTAATCATATTTTTCCCTCCAAGAATAAACCAGAAATAATATCCATGAAAATGCTAGCATAAGGTCTCCAATCATCTGCTTTGGCCAATGCCAGGCCAAATCCTCAAGCCTTCTCTCAAAGTTAAATCTCCAAAGGGCCATAGCTACATGGAGAAGCACACATCCTTTAGCAAAAAAGCTTTGAAATTCCTTATCCTTTACAAATGCCACCATGAATACTAAAAACCCAATTGCAAAGAGAAGCAAGCCAACAAATGAATTGGATATTTGAATCAGTAATTGGTCATGTGGTGTTGAACCTAAAAGCTTTTGAGCTGTTTCTACACCATGACCAAGTACAGAAATTTGCTTCAGACAGAACATGATTGAGGAGCCACATGTCATTGCAACTGTTGAATGCATAATGCATATAATTGAAAACATAGAGTAACCCATCAATATTTATAGACAAAACACAAGATCAGTTGCTGTTATAAGCTTTCTCTTCTTTTCATGTACAAATCCATACTAAACTCTACACCAACAAAACACAATAAATGGCTCCAAGAACTAAAAGCCCAGTTCAAATTTTCTTGAAAACAAACTATATATACAGACACTAAACAAAAATAACAAAGAGAACCCAGATGAGAACTGGTCAAGAAGAAGAGAAACCAACCTTTTTTAGTACTGATTCTGATATTGAAAAAGGCTCAAAAGGGGATGGTTTTATAGTGCATTTTTGAGCTTTGAGACTGATTATACGATACAAGATTGAAAGTTTCAATGTGGGCATGGAAAGGATCTGATCTAGAACTGGAGGAGTTGCCGAGAGCACAAATTGGCGGGTTCATTGAGATGTGTGCTACAGCAAACTGGCAGTTGGCTTTGGCGGGTTACTCTTTGGTTTTGTCTGCTAATGGGCATGGCAAGAAACCACTCTCAGCGCTCCAAAAAAACGTTATCTACGCTCCACTGTTCCTGCGTGGTAAAGGGTAAAAAACTTGTGATTATAATAATTTTGGGGTGGGAATAGGAAAAATTAATATTGTGATTATAATAATTTTCTATATGATGATTTTATTTTTTAAAAAGTTCATATAATATAATTTAATGATCCAACATTGAATTAATTTGGTGTCAACTTCTAATTTTAGGCATTTAAAAAATAATAATAACTAGCATTCAAAATTCAGTAGGTTCTAACTAGTTCAACTTGATCCGAAAATGGTCATAAATATTAAAAATCTTTCAACAACACTTATAGTAATTCGAGTTCGAAATATCACTTAAATGAAAATAATTTTTTATCAGCTGATTCTAACTATTATCGATATTTATAGTCACTTTTTGTTGATTCTTTCTAAGAAATTTCTTAATTGAAATATCAAGTATTTTTTAGTAATTTTTTATTGATATTTCATGTTAAATTTTGTTTCTTTTGCTTCATTCAAGAAAAAAAGAGAGGAGAAAATAAGATTTTACTTGGACTCAAAGAGAAATGTGTCAACATATATTGGTGGAAATAGCAAAGAGTTTAAATTTCCTTAAATAATGGATGAGTTCAAGTGAGTTCAAGTCTTATATATAGAGAAATCAAATAAGGATTAATTATTAAAAGGATAAAGAAAAACACTTGGGATTTTGCTCAATTTACACCTTTGCTTCCTTTTAGTTAATGTGATGGCTATTATTTTTATTGGAAGAAAAAAAGAATATATGAGGTACATTTAATTATACATGAATAAAAAAACAAAAATAAAAGTTACGCTTTATAAAAAGAAAAATAATTGTTTTTATTATAGTCCTTTGTTCACACATATAAGATAAGATTCACATAGATAAAAATATTTATCAATTAAAAAATTTCTTATTAAAAAAAA
>CATIWO010862484.1:0-17855 GCA_949673435.1 Macaranga tanarius | reverse complement strand
TTTTTTCGTATATTATTAATTTAATATAATGTTCTTTTTGTGTTTCAAATATATTATTTATTTATATTTTTTTAATACGATTATAATTTATAATTAAATTATAATGAATGTTTTATATAATTTTCAATAACCACAATTATAGAAAAATTATAATAAATAATTATACAATTATTTAAAAAAAAAACTAAAATTGTAATTACCGACGGATTTAATCCGTCGGTAATTACCGACAGATTTTGAAAATCCGTCGGTAATAATTAGCGACGAGCATTTTGCCGATGGAAAAAAATCCGTCGGTAATGTAATTACCGACGGATTTCAGGCTTTTAGCGACGGAAAAATCCGTCGCTAAAAGCCTATTTTCTAGTAGTGCATGACGCCATTTCTGGAGACTGGAGCATTAGATGATTAATTAAATCACCACTTCATATAATCCAATCTTCATTCTCCTATAAAAAAAAAAACACAAAGATAAAAAGTTCTTTTCTTATTTTTTTGGGTCACCTGTGGAATTTATGTGGATAGGTTTTTTTTTTTTTTAAAAAAAAAAAAACAAACAAATGAGGATGGTCTGAGATTAAATCCATATGCGCGTGGATAGTTTGTAATGTTTGTTTTGAAGAAAATGTTTTGTGCTATTTTTTGTCCACTTTTTGAGATTTTGCACTGAATTTGGAATTTATCTCTTCTTGTGTTTAGGTGAGTGTATATATATGTTACAACAATTTTATAATATTAACATTAATTATTTCGTTCCCTCAAAAAAAAATATTAATTATTTCATCCCTATGAGTAGTTCAAGTAGTAAAATATATGAATATCAAATGTGAAAGCAAAGATTCGATCCTCCAACCCCCTTATAGTAGGGAATTAAACCACTTCAATCAGTTAAAAAAAATATTAATTACTCCCGTCACTACATATTGAGTCAAGTGATCATGACCTTTTAAGAGTTGAACTGCTGAAGGATTGAACACAGTGGAACTTTAAAGCAAGATTTGTGATTTACATCTTGACCTTAATTGGCTTCCAACCCTTGTAATCAAATTTGGTTCACAAAATCAATTAAAAAAAGAGTTTGGTTCAAAAAAGAGTTTTTTTTAGCATCTTAGTTAGAGTGGTTAATTCCGCATCACAATGGGAGAGCAAGGGGCAAAGAATCGAACCAATGCTCTTTACATTATATATCCACACCTTTTACCACTTGAATTACTCATGGGAACTTCATAAAAGAGTCTAATTAAGATAAATTGGAGAAAAAGAAAGAAATTAATGGTAAATATCTCTTATATATTTATTATTTACTTAATTTATTTATTGACGGTCTTTTATATATATTGTCCTAAAAAATGAGAATTTAATAAAATTATTCTTTGGTTCAAACCATAAATAAAAATCTCTTGGATGTGGATCCCTTATTATTAGAGCTGTTAACGAGCTGAGCTGCTCGCGAGCAGCTCGAAGTTCGACTCGATAAAATCTCGTTCGAACTTATATATTGAAGTTCGTTTAATAAACAAGTTGAGCTCAAACTATGCAAAACTCAGCTCGTGAAAGTTTAATTATCGATAATTGAATGTATTAATTGGCATATACACATATTTATTAAATTTTAGGAATGTTTGATTTAATTGATGATGGGAGCTATAGTTGTTTCTCATCAAACAACTATAGGTATTTGATATTTTTAAAAAAATAAATATGAATCTTTCACTTGTTGAAAATTAAAAATGTCTTTATTAATAAATAATATAAATAAAAGTACAAATAAGAAATACCAATTTATTATTGAAAAATTTATTTCCGCTTTTGGAGTAATTTAATTAATATTTCACTTTTTTAGAAAAATAAAAATTTTAAAATATGTATTTTAAAAAGTCAGTTTACTTAATATATGATTTTTTTCTGAACAAATGATTGGAATTTGGCATAGTCAATATATAATATCATTACTTAGTTTAAAATTATACATTAAATCAATGTTATGTTTAGTAATTTTGTTTTTTCAAATTAAGTAATAAGATATATCAAGGTTCATCTTAAAGACAGTTATATTTTTTCTTCTTAATTACATAGTATTACCATATAAAATTCAATTATTAGATTATTAAACCTATGTTTGCTTTGTTATTTATAGTATTGCTACATTTTCTATGTAGTTGCAAAGACTCACAAACTCATACCCAAAAAAGTTAAAATCTGTGGAAATTCCAATAAAAGGATCCGATTTTTAATCATTCTCATTAAAATTCCGCCCCTCCCCCCCAAAAAAAAAAAAAAAAAAAACAAAACAAAAACAACTTCACTTTTAAAAATTGTTCCAATACTCCATTAAAAAATTGTCATTACGGAAGAATTTTGCTATCATCTTCTTAAAAAAAAATCCCTTCTAGAATCTCATAATTTTCAAATTTCACACACTAGACCCTTACCGAAAGAAACCCAAATAAAAGAAAAGTGTGTGTTTTTGGTCAATTTATCTACCTTTTAATTACAATGCACAGTTCAAAAAGCAGAGTATTTTGACAAATTCTTACACGCTATATTAAAACTTTTGCTATAGTGCAAACATTTGTATATATACAAATAAAATTATAACCGTTAGATTAATTTTTATTTAATTACAATCATTGATTATTTTGATGTATCAATACCTGTAAAATATATTAATGATTATAATTAATTAAATTTTAATATAACTGTCTTAATTCCAGTTGTATAGATACAACCGTTTGTATTGTAGAATGACTCATTATTAACTTAAATACAAAAGCCAGGTGGGTTTAGATTATTATCTAATTATATAATTCAGTTGTCAAAATAGACAAACTCTGAAAATCTTAATTTAAAAATAAAGAAATACCCATTTTTATTGTAATTACAATTAATTTTTTAAATAAATAAAACGAAATTTAAAGATCCAATTTTTAATCTACATTCAAAGCGTTCCAGTTGCACTATCTATTCCTCTTCTTTTTCTTCTTTTTCTTAGTCTCTCCTTCTCCTTTTTCTCCATTTCCTTTACAAGAAAAGTTCAAAAACCTGACTTTTTTTTTATTATTATTATAGAAATTGTTAAATATTTTTTGAGTTAAATATATTTTAGAAAAACTTGACAGAGAGTGAGAGCAAATTTCACTTTTAGAAAAGTGATTCTTAATCTTGTTTCAAGCTTAACTATAGAAAACTTTTCTTTATCTTCTTCTTTCTTTATTTAACTTATTATACTATCGTCAAATTTTTTAATTTTTTAACAATTTAAAAGAGAAAAAGGAGGATATTTTATCATTATTGAGGCTTTTAAATACCCTTTTACAATATTTTTAACTCATTAATTATAACTTGTAGAAGAAAAAAAATAATCATTAATAATTTTCAACTGATGTCTTGCAATGTCTCTAAAAATAAACAAAGGATAACAACCCATAAAAAGTAGATAAATTCACGGAAAAAAAATCAAAAAGTACAATAAAAGATAAAAATTAATTAGTTAAACAAAGAAAATTAGAATGAAAAAGAATGGAGGGGCTATTTATTGGCAAATATAGAAAATAGGATCACATCATCTATGCCAAGTGACAAATTATTCTAAGTATTCTAGATTTACATAATATAAAATAATATATATATATATGTGTTACAAATTTAATTAATAAATTTAGTGTAGTATACTATGAACATTCTATTGTTGGATATATAACACATATTATGAATTTTGTTAGTCACTAAAAATATAATTAACATGTATGAGAAGTATTATAAATAAATATTTATGTTATATATGTAGCAGTTTGATGGCCCCATAAGCTTGGCCTAGTGGCCAAGCAACTTATGGAGATTGGAAAGGTTTCAGATTCGAGATCTTTTGCTCCCCCAATGTAATCAGTTCAAAAAAAAAAGAAACAGTTGAGTGCAATACATCTATTTTGTTTTTCATGCACATTACATTGAAGTCGCGAAGACCAAATTATAAGTTTTTTCTTTTATTACAAATTTTATGATAATTATATGTAATATCTCCATTGTAGGAGGTTGAACACCAAAGACAGAAGAAAATGTGAAATCATCGACAAGAGCTATTTCATGGAGAAACATAATCCATGGGTCCATAAGGCTCCAACAATTCAGCAAAGAACCCTTTCTTTCTATTGGGGTTCCAGCCCATGTCTTTGCAAAGTTGATCATTATACCAAATATGAAGCCCACCAATGCATGATCTCCTATAATATGGTCCTGCATATGTCTTCATGTATTTGTCCCAATTTGCCACATCTTTTTCCATCTCTTTTATGCTAGGCACCTTGAATTTTCCATCAAGAAGTTCTGCTAGCCAACGACATCGCATCTCTGAAGTGTACAGGTTCGCAACACTTTCTGAAAATCCAATTACTGCTAGTTGTGGGATTCGTGGACTAATGCATTCCCTAAACATCACAAACTCTTAGAGAAAAAAGGCACAGAATTTTGAAAAAAGTAGTCACCCTGTATACAAAATATGTGCATACATATATAAATGATGGTGCACATATATAATATATTGACATGCATGTTCTCAGAATTATCATCATTTACCATTCATTTTATATTTTTACTACCAAAAGAAAGATATCTATATATAGATTATTGCACCCAACTATTGAACATGTGGCACATATTTTAATTATTTACATTTAACCAATGAAAATGTGGCTCATTTATTATATGTCACAATTTCAACCATCCTTAGATGAATCTTAAAATACACGTGCATATATATATATATATATAAAAGGAATAACAATGCCAATTAGGTTTATATTTGGTGTATAAACCTAATATGTCACAATTAGGTTTACCTTGGTTGGTCTCTTCACATTATATTTGTTGTGAAGAGTAGGAGAAATTTTAAATTTTGAGTCTTTGCATCTACCAATAATTGGTGAAATTTATCACCTTTATAGTGAGTATTTTGTAAGAAGAGGGCTATGAGATTGTGTATCCCCATAGGCCATAGCCCTCAGTCAATCCGGTCTTTAATGAATAAAAAAATAAGGAATAACAATGCTGACCTGTAGAGGGGAAGTGCTGCATTAGGAGACCCAACTAAGCATTCTTGGAAGAATTTGGAGACGAAAATGTCTTGGAGCTTTTTTTCACCTTTAAATCCAGTAGCTAATATGACCACATCAGTTTCTAAATGTTGAGATTGGCCATCAATAACAATGCCCTCTTTGCAAAAGCTAAAATTTGGAGCTTTTGTTAGTATGATGCTTCCTTCTTCAACTTTATCATAAAATTTTTCTGGTACTGTTGAGACCAAACAAGAATTGAGTTGCTGAAGAAACCTGTGCTTGGGTACCATTCCAAATTTTTCCAAAGGAAGCTTATTCTTGATATGACTTTCAACAAATTTAGAAAATCCCCATCTCTGTAAATTCATTAATAAGATATATATGTGTATATATTTTGAGGTACTAATAAAATTAAGTGCACATATAATGAAACTAAATACAAGAGTTACCACAGGAGCAAGAACTGTTGCCAAAAGGCTGAGTAGAAAACTTTCACCAGGCTTATGAACTAGTAGCTCTGAGAAGCGGTTAAGATACAAGTAGGTTAAAGGCACTCCCCATGGAAGGTAGTCAGGAACATTCCAGTGCTCAGTTCTGTATATAAGTCTGCATGGATGTTCAACCCCTGTGGTGCAAACAAAAATGAAATTAGCTAGGCTTCTTTCCTGCATCCGTGTATACATCACCACCGATAATTTATTGACTTTTATTTAAGTATTTTACACTTTGGATATGTCTATTGAATGATTGATATATACTCAACAAATAAATATATGTCAATTATTCAACAATTAGATATATATATATATAGGACTATATTTGGTAGTCATACAAACACCAATTGTGATATGGAGTTAAAGTCGGATAAATTCCATAAATGGGAAAAACTCTTTCGATGTCTGTTTTTCAATATACAATATTTAAATTTGAGACCTTATTTAAAATTATCTAAATTTTTCACCACTTTAATCGATAGATGCTAATATTAAGTAATTTTTGAAAAAATTTCATTTGATTACACCCTGAATCAAATCAAGGTGTTTTTTTTTGTTATTTCAAAAATAAAATCAAGGTTTTTGATAAATATTTTTCAAAAGCAGGCATTCGAAATTTGAAAATATAAAATTCTAGCTTTCAAAAACCCAAACCTATATTTCAAGTATTATTTACTTAAATAATTTGTTGCTATTGAAATTATATATAGCATAATAATTAGATATATATGTTTAGTTTGTTACGTACCATTTGCTGCAGAGCACTCCATTGCAATGTCCAGTGCAAATTTTTGGAACCCAACAACTGCTACTCGCTTCCCTTTGAGAAAATTAAGGGAATTTTCAGTATCCATGTTCATATAGTCCATGGCGTGTATCACTTTACCCTGAAATGCTTCAGGGCCCTTCCCATGAGGAAACTCTGGAATATTTGGAACATCACTGAACCTCCCTACGCAGAGGATCACAAAGTCCACTTGGTATACCTGTGTTTTTTTTCAATCACATTTCAGGACTAAAAAAAAAACTGCTACACATCTCATGGTAAATATAATATTATCACCAGTTGTCACAATATAAAAATTTTAGTTTCACCTGTGTTTATGAAATGGAAGGAGGCCATAAAAAATCAGCTAATTCGTGTCCTTTCGTTTATAAATTATCCATGGAAAACGTTATCAAATTCAAAATTATAATTTTAAAATTTTGTAAAAAGGCAAAATAAATTTATTTCTTTTTCTCTTGAATATAACATAAATCACACCATATACAAAAAGCTTATAAATCGATGAACTTTAACTCAATGGTAAGAAAGTACTGAGAATTATAAAGACTTCAGATTTGAGTATTTAATGATTGAACATACCTCAGTGGAAAGGCTTTGAGTATCTTGAACTTCAACGTTCCATTTCCCTTTAGTGCTGAAGGCCTCACCATTTCCACCCCACAAACCCCATGAGTTCAGTTCTTCATCGGACGGACCTTCATAGCTAATGCCAAGAACTTTGGTGTTGAATTTAATGTGCTTAAGCAAACCAAAATGAGTTGCGTATGACTGGACATAATCAAGGACTTGGTGTTGGTCAGGGAAGACCTCTGTTACTGAATCTGGCCATGGAAAATCTGAGAACTGAAATAATGGTTTTGGTGTTTGGAGCTTTGTAGTCTCAACAGTTTTTGTCCATACCCCTCCAATGCTGTTTCTGGCTTCAAAAACAATGGGTTTGAATCCTTTTGAGAGTGTGTATTTACAGGCAAGAAGTCCACTGATCCCTGCTCCTACTATTGCTATTTGTTTCTCCATTATTGGTTCTGTTATGTTTCATCACCAAAAGCTAACGTCATTTATATATAGATAGGGATAAACACATATAGGTGTCTAAAATTTTTCCTTTTTTCTATTTGGGAGTTTGAACAGTTAAAAATTTTTAAAATGGTATTCTAGCAGGCTTTATAGGTTAAAGTAGTTATGTGTCATATTTTAAACAGTAAATTGACTTAAATGTTCATCTTTTATATTAAACTTTATTTTTTTTTATTCTAATATTTTTTTAGAAAATTATTCTTTTTTATTCTAATTTTTTTAAAAAAATTATTAAAAATAAAAAAATATTTTTTTATTTATCAAACTAAAATTTAAAAATTAATTTTTTTTTTTAGTTTACAAATTATAGTGGCTGAATTTAAATTTTTATTCATGATTTTAGTCAAACTAAATTTTTATTAACTAAAAGATTATTTTATTTTTTATTTTTAATTATAATAAATAAAATTTTAGTTATTTTTTATTTTAGTTAAATTGTATTTTCTTTTCACTCTTTCAAATATAATAATATTATTTTTTATGATAATATTTCAATTTTATTTTTTATTTTATTTTATTTTAATAATTTTCAATATATTTTTTCAAATTTAATATATATGAGTGAAAAAATTAAATTGAAAAAAATTGAAATCTAATAAAAAAAAAAAGGCATTTAAGATAAAATATATTGAATATTAGATTATAGTGGTTAAATCACAATAAATTGACTTAAATGCCCTTTTTTATATTAGATTTCAATTTCTTATTTTTTCAATTTAAATTTCTTTTTTCACTCATATATATTAAATTTGAAAAAAAAATATACTGAATATTATTAAAATAAAGTAAAATAAAAAATTGAAATATTATAGAAAATTAGAATAAAATATAAATATTAAATTTGAAAGAGTGAAAAGAAAAATAAAATTTAACTGAAATAAAATATAAATAAAATTTTATTTATCATAATTAAAAATAAAAAAAATAATTTTTTAGTGAATAAACATTTAAATTGACTAAAATCATGAATAAAAAAACTAAATTTAACACCCATAATTAATAAAAATAATATCTAATATCTAATTTTCTAGTTTAGTTTGATAAATAAAAATTATTAGAATAAAAAAGAAAATAAAGTTTAATATAAAAGAAGGGTATTTAAGTCAATTTAATGCTTAAAATAGGACACATAGACACTTGAACTTGTAAAACTTATTAGAGACACCATTTTAGAAATTTTTAGCAGATTCAGATACCTAATTGTAAAAAAAAAAATTGTTCAAATACCAAAATAAAAAAAGCGAAAAAGTTTAGACACCATATATGTATTTATCCCATAATTAATCCAGTAAATCACAAATAAAAAAATATAATGCTATATATATTATGAAGTTTAAAAATATTTAGATAAATTTATAATATTGATATTCAAAATGACGAAGAAATGAAGAAATGGATCATGAATATATTGCAGATAATATATCAATTGAACTTTTATCCAATTGAAAATTTTGAACTATTAGATAAAAATATCTAATTGGTATATAAATTCACTTAAATTTGAATATGTAACCGATGTTATATTGATTTATTTTAATATATAAAAATAAATTTAAGTTAAAAGGAGACAAACTTTTAATTTTTGAAAATTATTTTATTAATTTATACTTTATATTCTATTGGACAAAGGTGCATTTCCGATTTATACTTTATATTCTATTGGACAAAGGTGCATTTCCGTCCCTAATGTTTACAGCGAGGAGCACATATGCCTCATATGTTTTTTTGATCATTTAAGCACATAATTATGTTTTTACTGTGTTTTAGGCCCTCATTTAACTTGTCAAATAGACGGAATTAACACCGTTATGCTTGTATGGCTAAATGCTGAAAAGAATTAACACAATATTTTGTATGGGTGACACTTGCTTCCTCTTACACTTTCTCACCTCCCAAGCTACATTAATTCCCTTTCTAATGATAAAAACAAAATTTATGCATATAAGCCGTGTCCACTTCTTCTTCTTCTTCATATCCACCATTTAAATATCCACTTTAAAAAAATATCCACCACTTAAATATACATACACTTATTCACATAAATAAACAAAGAGAAAAGTAACATTTTTGCCCTTAATATATTTAAAAATTTTCTTGTCTCATTTAAGTATAAAAATTTGAAAAATAATGTTTTTAGCTCCTCATTTAACCTAAGTCTAACTGTCTGTTTTCTTTTTATATTGAGTTATTATGACGCCCAAAACCATAACAAATCACGTGGCTATGAACAATCACGCACACGTAGCATAAATCAATAGTACATATGGCATAATAAATACTTCAATTAACAAAGTACTTTTATATAAACCATAACTCAAATATACATACATGTTCAGCATTATACACATGCTCGACTAGTATTACACAAAAGTACCAACAATAATTACAATGTACACAAAAGGTATGTCAAAAAGATATGCAGGATGAAGGTCGGATACACAACTCGCTTCGGCCCACCTAAAGACTCTGACGCAAGCTTCGGCCCACCTAAAGACTATGCCAAAAATATTAAAAAAAAATACTTAAAATATGGTATAGTCTATGGTGACTTTATTTTTTGCAAAGTAAAACTTACTTTGTTAACATTCATCATTGGATGATTTTATACACTCTCATCTAATGGTGATAAAAACAAAATGAATACAGAGTAAATAAAAAATAAAGTAACAGTATAATTTCCCTTAAAATATATATTATAAATTTAATTATTAGATATAATATGTTGTAAATAAAAATCTCAGTTAGTTTTATAATTTTTTTTGGCCATTTTAAGTCTTATGGACTCCTGGGAGAGCTGCGGGAAGAGGGGACGGGGGATTGAACCCCTACCCTCTACCTTGAATGTCCCCATGCTTAGCCACTAGGCTACTTAAACGGGCAGTTAATTTTATAATTGCTCATTCACGTCGAGTCCTTAAATAATTGAGGTTGCGTAAGGACACCACTCACATCGGTGCTCTTTTATAAAACTTCACAAAAAAAAGTGGAAATAAAAAAAAAATAAGTCATATAAAAATAAACCTAACATCATAATTTGCATCCAAAGAAAGTAAAAATTTTTAAACATTAAATTATAGCAAATTCAACACTACACTACTTTAATTTTCCATAAAATAGTATTCTTCCTTCATCTTAAGAGTGTAGAAAGAAATCTCCAAATACCCTTTATAATTAATTTTTTTTATAATTATTTTTAAAAGTAACTATCTAAATATCATAAACAAAAAATTAATTAGTTGAATAAAAAATAAAAAAGAAAGGGCCTGTCAGTCGGTATTATTATTATTATTATCGATGCTAGTAATAGAAAACAGCCCTTCAAATACAAAGAAAAAATTTTTCCCTCACGGCATCACAGCCTTAGCAAAAGAGGAGAGCATGGATGAATTATTGCTCATCCATACGGCTGCTGGTTATCCTTGTTCCTCTCAGAGTTCAGACGTTATGAAGTTGAATTGGTGTTTCTTTTCTACCCAATCACAAGACTTTTTGAGTTATTGTGCGTGTGAAACTTTTCTAGCAATTGCCCACAATTGTTGCCATTTGTATACATATATTTTTTTTTATTGGATGCCGCTGGCAACCATAAAAGCTCTAAGTAATATTTATTTTTTTACATAAAATTTAAATTTAAAATTTTATTTAAAAAGATTTAAATTTTTTAGCGCTTAAACCAACATTTATACATGTTTCTTTTTAATTAATAGTAACTCATTTGCATACATATTTTTACCTAATCTTTTGATTCCTATTCTTTTTACCCACTCAACCATTCAATCTAAATTTTTTCAGATTTTATGTTGGTTCCCTAATTAGCACTTTTTTTTTCGAGGGATCCCTAATTATCACTTTCCACAGCACATTAATCACTCATTTTCGTGTGCATGACCACTAATTAAACAACATGCCGGTAATTTCTAATAAGATTGTCAAAATAATATGATATGACACGATATAAAATGTTAAAAAATATAAATATACTTGAATTCTAAAAAAAAAAAAAATTCATTTTACAATAAGTTAAAAAATAGATTAAATACGTTTAACCCATTTCAAAAATAAAATAATATATTTAATTAAATATCATAGCATAGAAAAATGATATTATTATTATTATTATTATTATTATTATTATTATTATTATTATTATTATTATTATTATTATATTGAGTTAAATTTGATTAGAGAATAAATTTCTACTTTTCTATTCAATTTTAATTTTTTAGATTTTATTATATTCTTTAATTTATTTACTTTTTTATATCAGTTAGGATTTTATTTTGCTTTTCTTAGCTTTTTTATCTTGATTAAGATTTAGTTTTACTTTCGTCCATTTTATTTTTATTTCAGCTGAAATTTTATTTTACTTGATTTTATGTATTACCTATTTTAGCTAGAATTTAATTTAATTTGTATTTGTTTTATAGTTTAGCGTAGGATTTTGTGCTACTCTATTAATATGTAACATTTTTACTCTTATTTCAATCATTTTCGAAATAATACAATTTCTCTCAATTTGATGTTTAAATTTTCATATTTAAAACTTGTTTATTTTATTTTAAGAGTTTATTAGGGTTTTTAGCTACATCATCTGTTAGATTTAACCTATTTATTAGCATCTAAGTATCAAATATCAATTTTATCGTCATTTTCTTGAAAGTTTCATGAATTTGTGATTTTTTTTTTTTTCTGTTTAAAGACTTTAGACTTCACTTTTTTGCAATTTTACGAGCTCTCGTATTTTTTTACTTGATCATAGCAGCCTAGCATGGGATTAGACAATTTGCCGATTTTGATACCAACACACCGAGATAATTTGAATAACAATATTAGTATACAACTAAGCTTTAAAATCAGTAAAATAGATTCATAAACCATTGATTCTAAAACGTGTGTTAAATTTAATTACAGATTTAAAATGGAATTTTTTTCTTTATCGTTCACTAGGAACAAACTTCAAAATGCAGAGAACTAAACTATGAACATACTTTAAAATGCAAAGATTTTTTCTAGTGCAATTCAAAAAAAAAAAAAACAGATTTTTTCTAGTGTTTCTCAAATGTTACAACATTTTTCCTTTTTTTATTTGAATTCCCTAATGAACAATTTCTCTTCATTGTTTCTATTTCTGCTTTTTCCCAAAAAAAAGAAAAAAAAAAAAAGGGCCTTACGGAATAATAATATAAATTTCTTTCTTCACTTTTACTTTGTTTTGCTATCAATTTGAGAAGATGTGTGATGTTCCTTACGATGACAAAGAGAGATAGCGGTTTGAAAATTAGATCATGAGATTATTATTATTATTTTTTATTTTCCATTATTTCTAAAATGAACTTTATGTAAATAGATTTGATCAAAATTTTATAGAAAATGAGTTATTCACCTTATTTATCATGTAGCGTGTGTGTATATATATATAAGGGTACAGACAATTTAATTTTATTGTGATTTTATTTTTTTTTATTACAAAAGGTATAAATTTTTTTAAAAAAAATACATGAAAAGTATCCAAAATTAATTTTAGAATGTATAAAATGAGCCCTTACCTCTTTCATCACTTTCTTATTATTATTTTTTTCTATGTTTAAGTATTAAATGTCTTTTCTTTTCTTCAATTTAGTTAAATTAAAAGATTTTAAAATATTGCCAGTGAAAACGTTATGAAGTGGTAATTCCTCTCTTGAGGTGCAGGATTCAGATTTTATTTTTGTCGAAGGAGATGGCTACTCTTGTTGATAGACTATATAACCTCGTTATTAATTAAAAAAATCAAATCAAACAAATATAAAAAATCTATACATATTGTGCAGATGTTTAACTAATTTTAAAGAATTTTCTTTATATAAATAACCGAAATTTAGAAGATCTTAGCAAAAACTTTTTAAATACATTATTAAGATTGTTTAATTGATATAATTTATAATTTGTAAATATATATTTATATATATAGTTCATCTTTTATGCTAAGAATATTAAAAATTTGAAATTGATTCTTATGACATATTTTATAATAAGTTATTGTTCAAAAAAAATATAATAAGTTATTATTTATATTGATTCGTTATCAGAAAACAAGATATGATAGCAGCCAACTTTGGCTGTGGTGGTAAGGGCCTTAGTTTGCCCACTTGGAGGCCCCATTCCCCATTTCCCCAGTGATTATAATTCACCTTGGTAAAAAAAAAAAAAAATGGCAGAGCGTGCTACTCCATTAATTTTGGACTTGGCAAGTTGGCATAAACTATATATGTAATGATTCATCAGCATGTTTTTTTTAAATATTCATTTATCTCTCAACTTTTATAGAAAAGGACATGTGCTCCGGGTTGTAATATCGCAATCCGTGTAACGATAATTTTTTTTTAAAAATTATAATTTAACTCTATATTTATAGAGAGTTAAATTATTTTTTAGGATTAAAAATAGTATTTATCATGAATTACGATGTCGCAACTCGGATAAATACCGTTTCCTTTATTAATTGTAGATATATAAGCTGATAGTTTTATTCTTTTGGTGAGCTGTAGTTTGTTTGTATAGGTTTATTTGATGTGTTTTTGCAGTTCTTTATTGTTTTAGAGTTGCTTGTTATTGGAGGTTATATTCTATTGATTGTTCCAATAATATTTTTTTTTTGGTGATTGACCCAAAAAATAATAAAATAATTAATTAATATTTTTAAGTAAGTCATATTCTTTTATAAAAATTAATTTTAATAAATTCTGATAAAAAGATTATTTTTCATTGTTGCATAATATATTATTATACTAGAACTTAATGTATTTAAGTCAAATTTATATTAAAAAGTGTACCATTATTCTATTATGTTTAAATCTTTATTTAGTTATAGTATTCTTCTATTTTTTTAAATTTACAAATTCATAATTAATATTTTTTCTAATTTTAATATGTTTTAAATAAGTTATAATTTTATAATTAAATAATAATTAGTCTTCTTAAAAAAATATAATTCTAGTTAAGTTAAGAAGTTATCCTAAAAAATATAAATATAATTAGATTAGGAATTTAATGGGTTTAACTTAAAAAATTTAAATGAAATTAAATGGTTACTTACCCTTTTTTTTTTTTTTGGCCAAGAAAGATAAACTTTCATTCATGTAAAAAATATACATGAGATTACAACTGGAACAGAGAGAGAAAACTATACCTAAAAAATAAAACATAAATGCACTAAGTATAGAAATTCTCTCCATGTAAAAATATGAAGTTCTTTGACCATCTGCGCTGACAGCGTTTAAGATGTACTGAAGGAGCCGAACCGGAGCATAGGTTGAATGAGTTCTTCAAATCTTCACCTTAATAACTGCTTCAAATCTACCATTTAACTGCTCCGATGGATAGATCAAGCACTAAAGTGGAAAAAACTCCACACTAAAACTAAAACTACAACAAAAACTTATTTATTAAACTATGAACCTATCCATTTAAATTTGAGTTTTCTCCTCAAATCCATGAAAAGGATCTATTACATATTCAAAAAATAAAAAAATAAAAAAAATGAGGTTTTTTGGGTGACTTTTTGGCCAAAAATGACCAAAAAAAAAAACCACCCAAAACCAAGGATTAAAGCTGGAGAAGAAGAACCAATAGAGAGAGGGGAGAGCAAAAGTCGGTGAGGAGAGAGAGTTTAATACATTATATTAGAAAATAGTGGAGACTTAATAAAAAAAATATAAATACATATTTCTATATTTACCTCTTTATATTCTTAAATGTAGTATAGATAGAGATGGCAATAGTCTACTTATAAATTTTTTTGTACACAGATAATCGACTTATTTTATTGCCTATTTAAAGTACAATGAAATTGACCCCAAAAAAAAAAAGTACAATGAAATAACCTCCACTGAACTTTCTCAAACGCTAAGCGGTTTCTGATATTGACCTATTGAACAATGAGAGCTGTCTCTTGCAACTTACCGAGACAATTATTTAATAATATCTATTCTGATATTGACCCAAAAACAAACAAACAAACAAACAAATATTATTATTATTATTATTTTTATTTTAATTTTAAACAGTATCATCGATTATTTCTTAAATTGATGATAATTTTTATTATTTATCTATTTTAATTATTTTTTTATTTTTTTAATAAATATAGACATTTAATTTATTTGTTTTATTTATTTTTCATAAATTTTTAAATTTTTCCTTACGGAATTTTCACCTATTATGAAATGGTATTCTATTTTAGATTTTAGATATCTCTCCATAGTAAAATTTTTACTGATATTTTTAAAAATTAAACTCATTTAAAAAGTAGAAAGTTAATTTACAACTAACAGAAGCTATTGAGTTAAGTGTATATATTGTCAAATTACAAATATTTTTTTTTTTTGTCAAAACAGTTAAAAATAGTAATAAAAAATTTCACATTACATAGATTTTATTTTAATATTTCTTAATTGTACTTTTATGTTATATTATTTTTTTCATCAAGTTGTATTTTTAAATTTTAATAAATGAAAAATTGTTTTTTTTTTCTCAAAAAGAACGAAAAAAACAATGTAATAGAAAACAAAATTATTACTTGCCAATTAGTACCTGTAGAAGCCGATGGAGGTTGGCAATAGATTACTATTATTATTTATAAGTATTAGAATCGCGTTTCGCCCCGTCAATAGACACTAGGGGACAAAATTTTTTTTATCAAATTATATTTACGTCTCTTTTAATTTTAAAATATATAAAATATATATAATAATCTAAAAATATATATTTTATTGGACAATTAATTAAATTAATAAAATTTAAAATCTAATAGAGGTACGAGTGAACCCGTCGTATCATAATTTAAATATCCAAAATTTATAATTTATTTATTTATTTATTATTTTTATAATTATTATAAAACTATAGAAATAAAAAGATAATTTGTTGCTAGTAGTGACACACTATTCCGGTCGTTGCTAGCGACACCGCATTGTGTCTCGCTGCTAGGAACACCAGACATTACCCTTAGTATTACGACTCCTGGTTGTCTATCTCATATCTGTTGGATCTTTAATCCAACATTGGACTTATATGTAAATAATTGTGTATTGTGCATTGTCATATAGGTTAAGCCTATATAAAAGTGATCAATTGAGTTTGGATAAATTTAGGCTTTAATGTATCTAAAAGGTGTGGACCTTTAATGTATAGAGATTAATGTGTAATTCTATTTTAATAATGGGCTAAAATGCAAATAACAAAAGATAACAAGATTGTTATCAATATATATGTGGTCATGGTCCGTAGGTCATACGTAATGAAATTTATTCTACTTCTTTCTATATCTCATCAATAGACAGAATACAGAAGTAAAAACCTAAATGCATTCTCAGAAAAAACGTAATGACCTAGAAGGTCAGTCGCACAAGGATTAAGGATTGAGGATTGTACTATGAATTCAGGTACGCTTCCGCTACAATGTATTGATTTCTTAATTGATTTGGTATGAGATTGAGTTTTAGAGTTTTATTTAATTTGGGAATTTTCCCAACGAGTGGTATGAGAGCAGCCCATGTTGAATCATTAGGAAATTTTTTAATTTTTTATTTGGTGAATTAAATGTTTGGATATATATAATTTTATGGCTTTTGTGAAATTATATATTAATTTTGATTTATATATATATATATATATATATATATATGAAAAGATACTGTTTGTTTTTATGAATTCGGTGCATTCTGTCTTGCTGTTGTTATTCGTATATATGGACACATATACGGATTTTTGCTTGCTGTTGTTTGGTTGGCATATGGTTTAATCATTATGGCTTCGGGCAATTAACGCATATGAAATTTTGATTGCAAAGAGCACCAGTTGCAATTTTAATGTGGCTAATGCTCTCGATAAACGTATAATATATATATATTATATGCATTGTTTGTCATATTCATTATTAATAATGGGTAAAGCTTTTGTAATTCCTTTTTGTTTGGCTTTTGTCTTGTTTTGAAAACATGTACCAGTTTATTAATAATATACATATTGCAATTTTTTTTTTTGGTTTGCAAATCAGTGAGTATATATTTAATACTGGTACATCGTGCAGTGTTCTTTGGTTTGCAAAAATATGTACATGTATATACATAATTTTAGTGGATTCAGCTTTGGCATGCGTGCATATATGCAGGGGTGTTCACGACCTCTGAGATGACCGAACTGAAAACTGAACTGATACTATTCGGTTCGGTTTGATTTATATTTTTAAAATTTTCAAATTTTTTTAACAGAATTGAACTAAAATTTGGTTCAGTTTGGTTTGATTTTATATAAAAAAAATATAAATTAACCGAGATAACCGAAATAACCGATTATTTATTTATTATTTATTATTTATTTTTATATTTCTAAATATTTTTTAAAAATATATACAAATTTAATATAAATATATAAATAGGTTGGTTCGGTCGGTTTATGTTTAATGTT
>CATIWO010862316.1:0-11255 GCA_949673435.1 Macaranga tanarius | reverse complement strand
AAAAATGACTTTGGGCACTTTTATGAGATTCAAATTAATTGTTAGAAAATTTTAAGTGACTAATTGAATGTTAGGTATCATAGTGGGATTAGATGAATGTTAGGTATTATAGTGGGATTAAGTGAAAATGTTGAATACTGTGGATGCAATTAACCCAAGGACGTGGAAGATATATATACAAGAGGGTGAAGATTCTGTTTGAATTGAAACGAAAGGCTCAAGTCTTTTTATAAGGCGCCCTTTTACGACTGATCTTCGTCTCTTTGAATGTAATGAAACTTAATTTATTACATGGAAAATTCTGTGTTATTTCACAAAGATGACACTAGCAATTTTTCCAAAGGAAATTGGAGTTGACTTAGAAAATGACTTTGCATCACCACCATTACAAGTTAAAACACATCAGCATCCTGACTTTGAATTCTTTCGCATATTTTGACCAAGGCAAGAGAATTGTAGACAATGCAATACATAACATAAATACTTCAGTAAATTTTTTCTATGGTCATCTACTAATATCAAACTTTTTTTTTTTTTTTTCAGTTTTAAGCTCTATGAGTTTCTGGGAGAGCGGGGGATCAAACCTCGTCCTACTACCTGGACATTCAGTGTTAAACCCCACACGAAAAAGGTGTTAAAGTGGCATCACTTCTTGGTGGAGGGAGCTCGAACTGCCCCCTTAGTATGCTTTTAAAAGCACACGGCCACTGGGCCACAACCCCAGTGGCTACTAATATCAAACTTATTACTATGAAAAAACTACTAAAAAGCTGTTTTCCATCTTCTTCAAGTAAAGTAAAAGAGTGAAAGACCCCAGTATCTGCCTAGGTAGGTGAAGTTGATTTAGTTGCAGCTCAAGTTGGTGTAGGTGCAGATAGGGATGTGCAAAACCGACCAAAACCGGATCAAACAAATCGACCAAAATCAGACTGAATAAACTGACCGAAATCGGACCGAATAAACCGAAACTTGCAATATATTTTTTTACAATTAAATTCTTGGAAAAAGGAGGCGGAAAGGTTGTTTCTGGGGCTCAAACTCGCGTCCTCTAGACTTGATAAAGGCACTTTACCATCAGAGCACATCTGGATTTGAGTTATTTTAGTTCTTTTTTTTTTTATTCGATTTATTCAAAAACCGAACTGAAACCCGTCTTAAAATCTCGGTTTCAATTCGGTTCTCATTTCTTGAAAATTTATCCGAATTGACCCGTCCGAAAAACCCGTTTGCACACCCCTAGGTGCAGGGCTGTTTTCAAGTCTTTTAAGGGAAAGAAAAATAAAAAAGTGAGCATTAAGCAGTGAGTTCCATACAAAGAGCTGATTCTCTGGTTTCGGAAGATGCATTGCTTCCTTCCCCTATCTATCGGCCAGCTAATATTGCCCTGTCTTCTCCTACCTTATGCCTCATTCTGCCCAAGCTCTCATAGTATGTCTTTCTTCCCTGAGAGCATATTTAACTCCTTTCATGTTCTAAAATCAGGTAGCTCAACAACAGAAGGTAGGGCGCTAACAGCTACTTTCCAACTTTCAGCTTCAAGTTACTCGCCTAGAGCAGTTCCAAACCTCAACCTCAACAAGAACTGCAGTCCAAATTGAGTAGTTAGTGGAACTATTATTTTAATTTAATTATGTATACGTGCATTGCAAGTTTGCAACTCGTAAAAAGATTAAATATGTACAATATTCATATAATACATTATATCAAATTTATTATAAATATAAATGTAAATTTAAAAAATGAATACATGCATCCATAAAATTTTGGTAAATCATTCTAAAATTTTATGTTTTCTTTAATATGTTTTCAACATATCATAGCATATATCTTTTTCATTATAAATATAATTATTATCATATGAAGATATATTTTCTAAAGGAAAAATCTAAAAAATTATATCTAATTTATTACGATATAAAATTTATTCTTTTTTATAATTGGTCTAACTTTATACTAAAATGCTTTTACACCTATACATAGAGGTAATTCCTATATGGATAAATAACCTCTATAGTAACTATAAAGAGATTTTACTATTCATACAAAACAATACCCACGAAACATAAAGGCAAGCGTATGCCCTTCATATTGAACATTTATATATCATAAACTTATTTACCCTGCGCCCACACCCCGACCACCACACCCCCCAATGTGAATGTTGATTTGCAGCTTGTACACACAATTTCTCCGGCTTTTATACATAAACAATATCTACCATGAATCACAAACATTATACATTTTCTGTTTTCCTCCAAGTTCTGCATTATTTTTTTTATTTTTTCACATTTAGCCGAAGCATCATAATCCTACAAATTCTGGGAATACCTATGACTGTTAAGCCAACCCAAATACTCTCGAATACTCTTGCCTACAAAAACAATAAGCTCAGATGGACACCACGCCATTAAACAGAGTGCCCTGAAATGTTTCTTCACTCGACTACAACGAACAAAAATTGCATAAGGATAAATTTCCCGTTTAGATGCAAAAAAATTGCCATAATCTCATATGATGCATTAGCTGTTGTCACTTTCCTTTACTGGGTCGGAGCTTATTGTTGGCAGATTTCTTCTATACTGAGTAGAAGTCAACCTCCTCTCCAATGGTGTTTTCCTTTTGCTCACTACAAATCTATTGACACCTTTTCGCATAGGCATTATTGATGGGAAATCTTCATCTGGTATCTGACTTAATTCTGATATGTCCTTGATCTGGGCAACACGTCGGAACCACCTCTCTGCCTTCGCTTCCTCTGACATGTCCAAAGGATCTGGTTCCTTCACTGCCGACCCTTCCAAGCTTTTTCCACTCCAGCTATCTCTGATTTTATTGTTCTCAGATGGCGGAAGTGTAGTTCCTGTCAAATTTGCTGCCCCGTTGACATCCTCTTTTCTAGTGAATACATTGTCCCTGCTGTCGTTGCCAATTGTTAGGGAATTAGTATAATTCTGTGTAGAACTATCCACAGGATTCGATGCAATGCTAACATTCCCAGAATATTCACTGCTCCAATTATTCCTCCTATTAGGCTGGGGATCAACAACATTTTGAGTTAAGTTTCCACTTGTTTGTGCCCCATGAGATGCATCTTCCTCACTTTCATTTGAGTTCTCCCACGATCTTGAATCCATGCTCCCTGCTCTGAATTGTTGGTTTTCTATCCCCTGGACATGAGCTCCCACAGGCACCCCAGGTTTACTGTCATCCAACTTCTCTGACAGCTCTTCTGGTGCTGCAGAATTTGAATCCCCGCTCATAGCATTTTTAGTTGAATCAGCTCCACCTAAATGCTGATTGTCCTTTTGAGCAAAGTAGTTTGGTGGAAAGGGGACAAAAGGCACAAAATTTGTATCATTAGCTTGTTCCATGGCCATATGTCTCTTGTACATCGGAGAAGTCAAAGAACGATCTTTCCTTTTGCTAACTACAAATCTATTCTCCCCTTTTCGCATCGGCATGATTTCAGGGAAATCCTCATCTGAAATTTCACTAGCCATATCTGTAACATTATGCAGCTCTGCAACTCTCTTAAACCATCTCTCAGATTTTTCAGCTTGTTCTTTTTCTTCTTCATTGCTCAGAGTATGACCTGTAAGCTTCTCGGAAGACTTCCTGCTATCTGACGATTTATTATATTCATTGTTTCCAGAAACTGTTTGCTCATCACTGCTTGAAGCAAGAGACTTACTATCCATCTCCACTTCACTCTCATTCATCTGTGATTTCTCAGGTTTCTTGGCAAACATGTCTGCAGGTAAGGGCACAAATGGTACATAACTGCTTCCTCTTGGGGCACTAAACTGTGGTGAGTTTGAATCAGAAGTGGAAGAGTGAGGATTTGATCCTGCATTTTGTCCAATATTGAGAATTTTGCCATCAGATTGAGAAGCAGCTGTATCACGACCGAAAATATCATCCAAATTCCGATTGATTGATTGATTGGGATTCATATTTGCACCTGCACTTTCAGGAGTTCCTCCATTACCAGCATTGCCCACCCTCCTTTCAAGCGGCGTCTTCCTTCTGCTGACAACAAATCTGTTGACTCCTTTTCTCAATGGCATGATTTCAGGAAAATCTTCGTCTGCTATGGAACTGCTCATGTCTGAATTGTTATTCATCTGAGAAATCTTGCTAAACCACCGCTGTGCCTTCTCTTCATTGGCTGCCAGCCTGCTATCCGCATCAGCCCTATTTGCATTGTTCCCATTGCCATATCCCAGACCTGATCTAGAACTAGTAGCACCGAGTGTGAACTCTCCAGGTCGCTTGCAATCACACCTTAAGCACACTGTGTTCCTTCCATAGTTAAAGAAATCACATCTGCAAAAGGGAAAGTTTGTGTCTTAATAATTCAAATGAAGACAAATCAACTAACAAGTCTATCGAAGATAAGAAAAGGTAAGAAACAATACTGACTGAGGACACTCCCACTCCCCTCCAGTAAGCTGCCTCTTTGGGCGTGCTTCTTCACATTCAAGGCATTTCATATTTCTTGCGAAGTTCATGAAAGAACACCTGCTCAATAAGGACAATTCAAGGAGTTGTTCACAAAACATAAAAAGATTACCACAGGAAGAAGGGAATAAAAAAAAAAGGAAAGAGATTAAAGAAATAATAAATAAAATAAAGAAAAATATGGACTCCACCTAGGGCAAATCCAGTCGCCTCTTTTCATTGCAATGTTTGGCCCAAGAGGCCTTGGTGCTTGCCCATATCTATCTGTTAGTTGGTTTTGCACTGATCCAGATAGGGTTTGCTGTGGAGTATAGGTAAGCTGGGCCAACTCACTCAAGAGATGCCGAATAGATGACTCCATTTCTCCACTGGGCAGATTATTCTTCTCAGAAGAAACAAGAATGCTTGCATAACTTAATAAAAACCTTACCAAGTCAACTGTGTGTGGCCTATCAGCATTCTGCACCTAAAAGCCAGAGAAAACAAAATGCTGAGAGCAAAGCACATTGAGAAGTTAGAAGATAAGATTGGAGCAACAAATTAAAAGTGTTAAATGCATAAATGTGGCCCAGTCTTTTACTTTGCCAAAGAGAGATATACCAGCCTAAGGGCACCCAATTAGATTTAAATATAACCAGAACAACACTCCCCAGGGGGTAATTTCTGTACAAACAGAGTTGAATAAGCAGGAGGGGGAAAGAGAAAGGGAGCTGGCAGCAGCAGCAATCCATGTGAATTTTTGAAATATCATTTTGCTGGTGGATGCAAGTAAGAAAATGGACAAGACCATAGCTTTCAAGTCTGTTGTAGATAATGTCGATGATGATGATGGTAACAAAAAAGATATAGTTTTCTTGTGCATAGGAAACTTGATGACACCACTCATGTGCCACAAGTGCAAATCCTAGATCACATCTAGCACAGATACATAAAAGTCTAAAGGAACATGTCCACACATTCCCATATGTAACTTGATACAGCAGGTTTGAGTATTAACTTTTTGAGATATAAGAGATAAAACAAAATTTTTAGGCTCTTGGTCAAAATATTAGAGAAATGAAGGAAAAGATTTCTCGAAGCCCTGACGATAAGCAAAGGCATGAACCTTGACCCAGGTTGGCAAGAGGCAACAGAGATGGCTCAATTTATCAGCAATTGGCGGAGTTCAGATATCAGAACTCAGAGACTTTATGAACTTGAAACAAACTCTGAAGTAGAGAAATAAATGTTATTTAGTTTAGCCTGTAACATGATGAGAAAAAGTTCAACAGAAAGTGAGGAAATTGTTGCCTCGGACAGCTTAAGAACCTAGCAAAACTCTATGAATGGTTTTCTGAGGAGTTATGGTTGTCACGATTTGTTCTGATGTTTCCCATAACTTTCTTCTTACCACCTTCCTACAGTTCTCTTTCTCTACATTTTATTCCTAAATGTCAAGAAGAAACTTTTTGCTAATTAGCAAAGCTGGTTGATTTACAAAACTGATATTCCAATGCATGAAACATCACATCCTTTTAACAAACTACATTCCACATTTGCATAACTCAAATCACATTCCAATACACATGCATATCGAAAAAAAATGTCCATCATCCATCCGAAGTTTTGACATTAAGCACTATATCAAACTAACATCTAAGGCTTCATCTAATTTTTAAACTAAATAGTAATAAGTTCAACAACGTAAAAAGAAATCAAAGAACTCATCATAATGAATCTTCAACGATAACAAATAACTTACACTGCCACCCAAAAAAGACATCATTCTCCTCTTAGAATCATCACCATTTTTAAACAAAAAGGGCACTCCTTTATCAGCAACCACCTCAATATCTCTTCTTGATAGCATCCTACACACAATTAAATTATAAAAAATAATTAAGCTCTAATAATATTAAAATTAAAGATGTTAATTAATTATATAACTAACCCTAAAAGTTCAGGTCTTTCGCGCGCAAATGCAAAGAAAGCAGAGGCAGCGCTAATAAAATGATGCGGCAAATTAACTCCGTCTATGAATTCATCCCTAATTTCAATTTGCCTATCAAAATAGCCCGCGAAAGTTAGATTGTTGAAAAAACTGGACCACTCCGGCCACGGATGGGCCGCGGTGGTGGCCCGAGGTAAGGCGGCGGCGGCGGCGGTTTGAGTGTGGAGCTGATGTTGAGAAGCTTTGACTTTGAAGTGAAGTGGGAGAGAGGAAGTGTGGTTGTGGTAGTGGTGGTGGTCGTGGTGAGGGAAGGAGGAGAGAGAAGAAGGAAGTAGTTGACGACGGTGGCGGGAGAGGCGGAGAAGAGATGGGAGGCGGTGGTGGTGGAGAAATGGAGAGGGAGTGGTGGTGGTGGTGAGAAGCATGAGGAATCTGGTGGTGCCGCCCATTTTAGAGGTGTAAATGCATGAGAGGAGGCGGTGGTGGTGGTAGTGACGGTGGCGCTAAAACCCTAGCGGTGGCGAGGACTTGGGTTGTGTAGGAGCGTTTGGCTGACAAGCAAAGCACTATACCACTTACTCAGTACCCAAAGGCCAAAGCTGCAAAATATCTTTGGTTCCTGTATTATAATAATAATAATAATTTTCATTTCTTTAAAAAAAAATTCATAATTAGTTTTAGGGGTGTTCAAAATCGGTCCGGCCCGAATATTCGAACCGAATTAGAATTTGGAGATTTTTGGACTGAACCGACCCGACTGAAATCCCGAAAATTAATTATTAATATACATAAATATAACATAATTAGCAAAACGATGTTTATGTAGTATTGGAGGTTGAAGGTTCGAATCTACGCAATAACCAATTTTTTTCACCCTTTACTTAGCTTTCTAAGTGAAGAAAATGAAAAAAAAAAAAAACGACCCGACCGAAAGCCCGAAAATTAATTATTAATATATATAAATATAACAGAATTAGCAAAACGATGTTTATGTAGTATTGGAGGTTGAAGGTTCGAATCTACGCAATAACCAATTTTTTTCACCCTTTACTTAGCTTTCTAAGTGATTTTCACCCTTTACTTATCTTTTCTAAGTGAAGAAAATGAAAAAAAATCTGACCCGATCGAAAGCCCGAAAATTAATTATTAATATATATAAATATAACAGAATTAGCAAAATGATGTTTATATAGTATTGGGGCAAAATGCATATTTAAGCCCCTGAACTTTCATGATTTTTGACATTGAGCCTCCTAACTTTGAATCGATAACATTGAGCCCCTATACTTTTCGAATTATAAAATGCGAACCCTATTTAACAGAATCTACAAACGGCGTGAAGTGGACTGTCATGTCATATTATTATATTTTAAAGACTTGACACCTAATTTCCACTTCATATCTAGCAATAATATGTCATTTGCCACCTTATGCATACACTAAATTAATAAGAAGACAAAGATCACCTTCTTCGTAAGTCCCATTACTCACCTTCTTCGTCAGTCCCATTACTTGCTTCTTCTGAGAACAACGATGGTTCGAGAAGCTGTGGAGCTTCGTTTCATCGATCAAGAGAATGCTAGGAACATAGCGATTCTAAGGGGAGTCAATACTCGATTGCCTCATATTTTTAGGGTTCCAGTGAGGTTTGCTGCAGAACAGATTGATGAACAATGTCATTGTGGTAGGTCTCCGGTAATGCGCATTTCTTGGACAGACAGGAACCCTGGTCATCGTTTATGGGTTTGCTCTCAGAGAGAGGTAAGACTTAAGAGATTTCAATTATTTTACATAAGCAATGCAATTTTGGCAGTTAAATTTAGGTTATTGTTTGTGAAAACATGGGTTATTTTATGACTATTTCAAATGGATAGATGATTTGCCAAGTGATTTTCAAACTTACGTAATCAATGAGGTGAAGAAAATTATTACTGAACTGATTAAGGACAGATACAATATGGCAGATCCCTAAGCTCTCAATGAAGATATATTTGAGGCAACGATTAAAAGGCAGGACTCTGAGATTGACAGGCTGAATGCTGAGGCAAAAGATTTGAAGGAAAGATTGAAGATTGCTGAGGGTAAATGGGCAACCATGAAAATTTCTTCTGTTCTCTTTGAGCATCAACAACCTATGAGAATTTATTTTTTCTTTATATCAATGCCGATGATACTGAAATTACTCGGTAAGAAGAGATAAATTATATATACAATTTAAAAACTCTCACTTTATCAATGGTGAGTCTAGTGCAGAATGCTTACTTCAAGCACAGTGAGAGAGATGAGAGATGGGGCTAACTAAAGTGGAAAAAAATTGAAAGTTAGTGCACCTTTCATCAAACGACAACGTTTCACACATGGAACTTAATAGTCTTACGTGACAGCAACACGCGCTTTTAACAGTGTCTCTTATGCACGCGTTGTACTCAGTTACGACAGGGGTTTGCATTTTACAATTCGAAAAGTATAGGGGCTCAATGTCACCGATTCAAAGTTAGGGGGCTCAATGTCAAAAATCATGAAAGTCCAGGGGCTTAAATATGCGTTTTGCCTAGTATTGGAGGTTGAAGGTTTGAATCTACGCAATAACTAATTTGTTTCACCCTTTACTTAGCTTTCTAAGTGATTTTCACCCTTTACTTAGCTTTCTAAGTGAAGAAAAAAAAAAAACTTGAACTGGTGGGGCTAGGACTTGATCCTGCATCTCCAAGGTCAAAGGGAGGCGCACACTCCAACCACTTTACTACTAGTACTTAGCTATTATTTTATGTCTTTGCTTATTTTTATTATTTAACCGAGCCGAAAACCAAACTAAATACTGTCTAATTTTTCAGTTTCGGTTCGGTTTAAAGTTTTTAAAAAAATTTTGGTTCGAAACCCGACCCGACAACCCGATGAACACCCCTAATTAGTTTTAATAAAACTTCAGAAATTCTATGATTACTATGGTTATTTCATTTTTTATTTACTTTTGTTTCACTTTATTTTTATCATCATTAGATGAGAATATATTTTATCATAAAATGGTGGTTATTGATAAAATATATAATACTTTGTAAAAAATAAAGTAATATTGTCTAAATTTTTTTTTTCAAAAACAGTAATGAGTTGTTTTTATTTTATAAATGTAATTTCTTCTAAAAGAAAATACTTATCTAAAATTATCCTATTTAATTAAACATTAAAAATAATAATAGAATTAAAATTAAATTAAATTATAATAGATCATTTCTTTTATAATTATGCTCTTTCAATATAAATTTATTTAATGAAAATACGCAAAAAATATTTTTGCACATAAAAATTAAAGGAGGTCGTTAAAAAAAATATAAACTTTCAATTCAACATACGCAATTAAAAGACCAAATCAATAATATTAGAATTGTAACATCCGTGTCCTAGAACCGGATTTCTGTTCATTAATAACAATTAAGAATGTTATTACTGCAGTTAATTTAATTTGATGATTGGAGTTAATTATCAATTGTTTGAATAAATGATTTGGAGTTAATTAGTATTATGAGAAGATGTATTATTTTATCATTTGAGTTGATGTTATTTTTGAGGAATGTAGTTTAGTATTTTGAATAGAATAAGAAGGATCAAATTGAAAAGAAAAGAAAGGGCTAAAGTGAAACAATTGAAAGTGAGAGAATTGAGAAAGAAAGAAAGAAAAGTTTAGGGATCAAAGGGGAGAGAAGTAAGTGGAGTGGTTGGTTTTTGGCAGAATAAGTATGGCTGGAACGTGGGAGAGGAAGAAAAGAGAAGAAAAATGAAGAAAAAGGAAGAAAAAGGAAGAGAAATAAGAGAATAAAAGAAGGAGAAAGGGAGAGGAAGTGTTTTGGAACCCTAGAAGCCAAACTCAGCAAGAAGAAGAGGAATCCACGGGAGAAAATAGTGAGTGGTTTAATCTTTTGTTTCTCCTTCCTTTTTGCTTTGAATTTTGAAGAAAAATGTTGAGTTAATGTTGCTTGAATGGTTTTTCTTATATCTAAAACTCTTTAGGTAGTTCTTAGAGTGTTTATTTATATTTTGAAGTTGTATATGTGATGTTTAGTAATCTGATGTTGAAAATTTGAAAATATAACCGTTTTTCTGAAAATTTTTGTTCTAATTTTAAATTTCAGTGGCACAGAGGCGTGCGTCTGTGCGTACATGTGCGCGTATATGTGAACAGACGTGTGCCTGTTTAGCCCAGAGGCCGGCGCCTCTTAATTAGGGCGTGGCACCTCTGTACAAGGGCGTGTGCCCCTGCAGCTGAGACATGCACCCCTGCAGCTGAGACGTGCGCCCCTGCAGCTGAGACGTGTGCCCCTGCACTCTGTGACGCGCCTCTATGGCCTAGACAGACACTCATGAGACTCGTTTCACGACCCGTTTGGCTGGAATCTTCAAACTTTCGACTAGAACTTGTATTAAACATTTGAATAATGTACCGGAACATAAAAATGGTTGAAAAATAATTTCTAACAAGGAATCGACCTAATGTTTGAAAGTCTCTGACAAAGAGACTAAATCTCTTGAATAATTGATAATGTAATGTAATTTTATATGAGAGTGTATATGTATATGTATATGTATATGTATATGTATATGTATATGTATATGTATATATATATGTATATGTATATGGGATGAGTTGGGATGAGGAGCTGGCCACTCGTTTGATAACTATCTTTGGGACAGCGCAGGGATGCAGAGGTGCCTTTGGGGCGGATCCTTGTGGTTTATATGTATGCATACGATGATATTGAAATAAAAAAAATAAATTGGCTAGTGTAAGCCATGAAAAGAAAGTTGAAATGAGATGTGAGAAAGAGAGTTGTTGTATATGATTGATTCCTTCGGGGAAAGGGTTGAGATT
>CATIWO010861807.1:0-22434 GCA_949673435.1 Macaranga tanarius | reverse complement strand
CACCAATTGTTCACCGAGACATAGCAGGCAAAAATGTTCTACTTGATTCTGAATATGAGCCTCATTTATCAGATTTTGGCATTGCCAAACTCCTGAGTCCTGATTCATCCCATTGGACTGCCCTGGCAGGCACGTATGGATGTATTGCACCAGGTAATATCCTGCTTCAGAACTCAGCATAGATGAAAACTAAAGCACCATTAACAACTTTGACTCAAGAGTAAAAGAAACTTTTTTTTTGGTTCGACCATTTATAAACTTTAATTCAACAGTAAAATGTTTATTTTTTTGTTTTTAATTTTAATGGAGATGCAATGGTTGTGCATTATGCAACACCGCAGTTTTTTTTTTTTATTACTCACTGTAAATATGAAAAAGTTTCACGAATATTGATGAACGGTGAGGTGTGAACTTGAACTCGAAACTGGAAGGTTGCTTTCCTCGCTCTCTTAAGAATAAGAAAGCTCAAGTAAATGAGTAAGTGGAAGGCATGAATAGGTTCTAATTAAATTTTTTTTTTTTTAAGAACTTATCCACTCCGTTCAGTCTACTGTGCTATATTATAGTTCTCTGCTCAAAGCAAGCTCCAAAGTAGCATGGGGATGCAGGCCACATCTTTCTGAATGTTGCACTTTGTTAAGGAGGCTTTTTCACCTTACTTCCACATTAATTCTCGCAAGTGATAATACTCAAAATTTGAATTTAAAATTTTTGCAATTTTTATAAGTGAAAACACTAATTTCTATTTCTCAAAAAAAAAAAAAAAACACCAATTACTAATTTTTTTTATGTGTACATATACATATTTATTTCATTTTGCTTGCATTACAGAGCTTGCTTACACAATGAAGGTGACAGAGAAATGTGATGTGTATAGTTTTGGAGTGTTAGCACTGGAAGTGATAAAAGGAAGGCATCCAGGAGATATCATCTTCTCCATGTCGCAAGACTCAGCTAACAACATATTGTTGGAAGATTTATTAGACCAACGCCTTCCATCTCCTTCCCCTCAAATCCGAGATGGTCTAACAGTAGTCAAGAATATTGCAACTGCATGCTTATATAGAAATCCACAGTCTCGGCCAAATATGTATATGGTTTCTCAGCATTTATCAGCTCAAATTAAATTTTTGTAAAGGTAGTTTAGTTGTCTCCAAGGTAGCGATTTCACATAAAATATGCATTTTACTTAGATTTCAAAAATAAGTAATTGCCGAAGATTAAGTATAACTCCTTTTAAGCATTAGTAGATCATGTTACATGCATTTTGCTAGCTAGTGAGTTGGCGTAACTTGCTAATAGCTGGCTAAAGCTCATGTTGTAAATGGATAAAACATACTATAAGCCTTTAACTAAGAAGCAAACTATAAGTACTGATTAGTAATTACACTTTAAATTCTTCATTAGTTATAGTACAAGTCTAATTGCTAGACTTAGATAAATTACATGTACAAATCAAAACGGCAAGCTAATCTGAGTTGTTGGCACAACCCTCTTATAGACAACCGAAAAACAAAAGTGGAGTAACAAGAGTTACAAGACTACAACTAGTCCTCCAACCATTCTGCATACTCTCTAATTGACAGACTATCTTGAGTGAACTTAAAGAATGCATCTTGCTTATTTTTCTTATAAATAATAGTTAGATACTTTTTATGGAACTTGATAATAAATATGTCCCATGTTAACCCCTCAACATAAAGATGGCGCACCCTAATCAACCAATCATCTGCCATACCCTTCAAAAACTCATGCACATTGACAAAAGCCTTTTCCAACTTCTTCATCCACTTATCAACGATCCCACCATTTATACATAGATCCTTCAAAATCATAAATACTCAACCTACGAGCATGATCTACAATCACTGAGGATCACGAAACTGATTCCAGGTAGCCATAGCCATGACAAATGCTTGGATCATTAAGGCTCCCATTCCAGCATTAAAGGAGGAATTGGCTGAGCTAGAGGTGGAACAGGTGGAACTAGTGATGGATTAACTGGAGGTGGAGGTGGAGGTGGAGCTGGATGTGGAGGCAGAATTGCTTCTGAGGCAGTATCATTAGAGGTGGAGTCAACATATTCTTCTCCACTAAAAGATGTATCATCCCTTCCTCGAGGATGGTTAGGGGGATCCCTATGAGGTTGGCCAACATCTTTTAGCCTAACAACTCGGCCGCGATTACTACCATAACCTCTACCAACTCTAGCTCTGGGTTGTCCTATAAAAATACAATTAAACAATATTCTTATGCTTAATAATCCTATTGAAAAATAAAATTTTATATAGGTGGTTTAACCTAAGCTCTAATGCCAATAATGTTACACTTACCCCGCTAGCTATTGAATAGGTGCACCTTGCTACTGCTAATGCTCACACTGTAAATGAATTACACATAGGCTTTTACTATTGTCAAAAGCTATAAACTTCATGTTCAAGAAATACTTGAGGTATTGATTAATAATTTCATACAAAGTTTTCCATAAGAACTATCAGGTACTTGCTTACAGGACTATTGCTATATTTCTAGCTAAGTAATATGCACAAGTCAAAAAGGTCTGCCAATGTTATATAAATAACCACTCACCTAATATTGTAGAAACAATAAATCAATTAAATGGTCATGGCCTACGCTTTATGGTGGTGACTGAATTAGTTCCTAGAATAACAGTAATAAGTATATAATAAAATTCTAAGCTTATCATCTAAACTCTACTCAAGTCCCTAGCCTCTATATGCTTTCTTGACTAATCCTTTATTTATTTATTTTTTTTGCACTTTCATTTCAATTTTTCATTTGTGAAATTAAGTTCTTATATATTCAACAACATCATTCTTTAACCATTCAAATTTTCTTCAATTTACCGATTATTTATTTTTATTATTACTACTGTTACTAGAACGCGGATATTACAAGTCAATAGTTTGATTTTTTCCTCCTCCTCTCCATTAAAAAAAGTATTTTAATGACAATATCTGATGAGAATCAAAGTCAACGAAGCGGGTCAAAGGATCCTTTAAAAGGAATTAGTGGTCCAATGTCAAGAAATCGAGTCAAACATACCTCCGTGGCACTTTCAAAGTTGATTTACAACCTTCTAGCTAAGTAAAGTGTGAATTTTGAAGATGTCAAAGTTGAGAAATCATCATTAAGGCTTGTTAATGTGTTTTTGGTGAGTTTTTAAGGCTTTGAAGGAGTTTCAAGTGATACACGCCCGTGTCCCGTAGCACATGGCTGTGTTTGAAGCACCAAAAATGTTTAGTAGGGTACACGGCCTCAGACACGGTCGTATATCTGCCCATGTCTGCAATACACCTATGTATCTATCCATGTCCAGCACTACCAAATTTTGGGGGTTGAAACACGGCCGTGTATCGTCTTTGGAGTCAAATCCGAATTATTTTAGAATTTTATTATTTTAATTCTTGTTTTAGTTTTAGGGTTTAGTTTGGGGAGTTCCAAGTTTAATAGTACTTTCATAATCTTTGTTTTCCTATAAATAAGCATCATTCTTGATGTAAAAATAATTAAGTTTGATATCAATTAGATTTTTCTAGGAATTTTATTTCCTTTGGTTATTGCATGAACTATATTGACCTTATCAAGCTAATTGCTTATGGCGGCTTTTCTTATTCTTTATCACCCTCTAATATTTCTTTGTTATAGGGTATGGCAGAAAACACTCTAAGTTTATTTTAATTAATTTGTAATGAAGGGTCTTAAATTTAATATACCTAATGTTTGGGTTGGTTGATTTAAACAAATTTAGAGTTTCTTTCTTTATCCTTTCTTTTTATTGTTGACTATTCGTTACGTGAATTTTGGTAACCTTGGACGTGTGTGGGTTGATTTGAGATTGTTAGGATTTTCCTATCAAGATCTCATCAATATCAGTGGTATATGAGTTTATTTCTTAGTATATATACCATCTTAATTTAGTTTTCATGACAAACTTTTAAAATATAAATTGTAAAATCAAAGTATAAACATTGACTATATGTTTTTTTAAATATTCAAAGAAAACTACTGGGTTTTCAAAGAAAATTATCCCTATACAAGTCTAATTTCTAAAGAACGTTCCATTTAGTACTTGAATTAAAGAAAAAAAATTAATTTTTAATTGTCTGAATTAAAAAAAAAGTAACTTTTAATTTTCTTGTGCAATCACACATGATGATGGAAAGTTAAGTCATTTACTAGACTGTCTATTGACGAAAATAAAATCTGAGTCTTTTCTTTAAAAGAATGTTAAAGTTGTTCTTCATTTTCAAAAAAAAGTTATTCTTCGCTGTAAAGTGATAAGACACTTTTTTTTTAACCACTAGTATTCAGAATTTAATGAATTTTAACTAATTCAGTTCAATTCAGATAGAATCACAAAAGTGGTAAAAAATTTTCAACAACTTTTTAACCATTAAAAACATATAAAATACTTTATGATAGACTATAATGTAGCTATTGACTTGGTTGCTAATTGTTAGCCTCTTGATTACTATCACCAAAATTAAAGGGGTCCATTTTTTTGGTGACAGGCAGTTTTCTTTTTTTTAGGTAAAACAAAATGAGGCACCAAGCCTGAGCAACCAAACAACTATACTGTAATCATTATACTATAGCAAACTCCCCTAATATCATGATCAACCCATTGTCGAAGCCCATCTGGAATATGTTGCAAATGGTGACACCCAAAAGGAGCACTAAAAGCCTGTGAAGCTAAATAATCTACTGCATAGTTAGCCTCTCGAAACACATGATGAATTTCCACACTTCAGTCCCTCTCTATCAACATTCTAATGGATTGAATAATGGCAGAATGAGCATGAATTTTAATACTATCCTGCATGAGCAACCCAACAACAAATTGGCTATCCACTTCAAAAATAATATGGTGGATTCCCACATCCTAAGCCAAAGAAAGACCTTTATAAACTCCCCAAAGCTCAGCACTTGTAACTGATGCAATACCCAAGTTTGCCATAAAATCACCCATCCACCTTCCATTACTATCCCACAGCAAGCCACCAACTGCTGCCATTTTTTTTTTTTGCATATGATGCTCCTGGTATTCAGTGGCTATAAGGGCTCTGACTAATTTGGAATTGACTCAGATAGCACTACAAGAGCAGAAAAGGTCTCCCAATAACTATTTAATATGACTACGTTCACTGGTACTCGAACTCGAAACCTCAACTTAAGCGAAAATAGCTGCTTACCAATTAATTCCAACAGTTGTTGGTTGGTTTTTGTTTTTTTAATGACACAACAAGGACACCCAAAACTTATTATTTGTCTTCATTCTTTTGTGCTATTTATCCTATCTTTTGTAAATGACACAATATGAGATTGCTCACTTAATTAGAACAATTTTTTTATTTTTTATTACTATTTTTTTGAACTAAAGTTAATTAAAATTTGTCGAAGGCTGAATAGTCTAGTGGCTTAAATTTAGATATTTTTACCACTAATTTTATAACAATTTACAATATGGTTAAAATTAAATTAAAAAACACTTCCATGATTACCTTAAAAAAATCATATCAGATGTACATTTATATTTATTTTTATTTTGATCAAAATGCATATTATGGTAAAACTGCAAATGATTAGACAAATTAAAAATCTTTTGACAAATTTTAAGAATTAAATAAATTTAAAGAAGTTGCAAAGGTTATGATTTTTTGTACTAATAAGTTTTTTAAATTTGAATAGTTTGAGTATTTGGCTTGTAATATATCATAAAATTATAAAAATTAATAGAAAAATTATAATTCTAAAGAAATGAATTGATATGATATATATAGTTTGCTTTGAATAAATATAAAAGGCTACAAGCTGCCATATGCACACATGCAAAGAAAGTTGTTTTCAAGGCAGTTCATTTTCATGAAATTAATACTTTAAAAAAAATTATATTTTTAGATAATTGCATATAAAATATGTATTTCACTTATATTTTAAATATAAGTACTTTAATGATGTATGAGTTTGTTTCTCGATATATATACTATATGTTGGCACATGGTTTAGCCCGGCCCACGAGTAAAAGTCCAATGATGAAAATAGATAAAATCTGCCCCACAATGTGAAATAGTCTCTAGCCCTCTTAAAAAAAGTCCACAGCCCAGCAAGATCAACCCAGCCCAGCCAGCTCAGCCCAATTAATATTAAAGCCCAAAAAAGCCCATTAATAAAAGCCAAAGAGGCGCCCGCCCCTATGCTTTGAGGTGGCGCCTTAGTAGAATTAGTTTAAAAAAAAATTAACATTAAGTTCCCTGTAAACCACATTCTCTAAACCATGTTCTTCTGGAACGTGGAGATAGGGAAAGGGAGTGGGGAATATGGAGAGCTGGAGAGAGAGAGGGGGGGAGAAAGGAATTAAAAGAGGGAGAATCATAAGAGTTTGGGGAGATTTTTTGGCTTCTGAAAAACAAAAAAAAAATCACGCAAAAGAAAAAAAAAGAGACAAAATACATAAAAAGAACTACAGAAGAAAACCAGAGAAAAAAAAAGATCTTGTGGCTATTTTCTTTCAGAATTGAAGGGCTAGAGGTTGAAACCAATATTGATCGGAGATCCAAATTTCAACACCAACATCTGAGGGCAAACCATTTTTACAGTATATTTTTTTACTTAATTTTTTTATTTTGACCATGTTTTGTTGTTTTATCGGTTTTCCTTGATGTTTGAAATGTGATGTATGATTTAATATGATTAATGTGAGTTAATAACTCAATGGTTTGTGTATCTCTATGCATTGAACATTCTTTTTTTTTTTTTTTCTGCTGAAGGCTACTGCGGCGATGCCCCAACCTTTGCCTCTAGAGGTGAAGGCCTTGTCGCCTCTCCTCATGAGGCGCCACCTCTGTACAGTTTTCACTGCAATATAATCATTTTTTTATGTGGTAGTCTGACGGTTCATTGATTTTAATCATGCTTCAAATTTCTAGAAATTAAGTAGGTTTATTTTACATTAATGTCTGTTATTATAATTTCATTATCATTTGTGATTTATTTATTTTTTATCTTCAATGTACTGACATATTTATTTTTGTAGGTTTTCTTTTTCTTTTTGGGACAATTAAATGAGAATTTCTTTTACATGCCTGAATTATTAGTGGCTCAGTGGCTACTAAATTTAGAGTTAAAATTTAATTTATTTTTTTGTTATTTATTTTTAATGTGTGCGAGAAGGGGTTATAATTCATTTCTTCTCCCTCCATTTTTTTGCATGCACATTTTATTTATTATTTTTATTTTTTTATATTGTTAATTGTGAATGAATGTGATGTGTAGATGTGTATTGTGATGAACCAATTTAATGGCATGCAAAAATAAAATAATTAAACAATTTGGACTAAATTGCAAAATTTGAAAATGGCTTGAAGGTAATTGTAATTTTGCATGTTAATAAAGAAATAATTAAATAATTAAAAATTATAAAACATAAACGGAGGCCGATCACAAGGTCGAGTGGGCATTCTAAAAGCCAATACCCAGTTTCCGGATCCAATATCTGAGGATGACTGCTGGGCTCCCTTTGCAGGATCTATTTGCTATAAAAGTGTCCCGGATCTCACCTGGATAGCGACTCCCTTCTCCGATCTAGGCCCAAAAATCTTATGGTTGTATGTCTAGTGGACTTTGAGCCCGCACAGTACCAAATACTTGGGCGCGTGCGGAACCCTACCACCTATAGTGGCGACTCCACTGAGATAGAGAAACTGATTCTAAATATTTTGTGTTTTATTAATTTTAATTATCTAGTTATTTCTTCTGGATTCACAACACTTTTCTCACACATTGCACACTCAGTCCTAAATAATCCGACAATAGTTGTTGCTCTACTGCCTGTGTTTCATTCAAACCTGGTGGTAAGGTATATAGCTATTATCACTTACAGTGGAGTATGTCATTCAGACCTTTGAATGAGGAGATAGAAAGAAATTATGAAGCTGTGGGAGCCTTTGACCTTACTTTAGACCCAACTCATGTAATGGCTTAGCAACTTCCCCTAAGTTTTTCCAAAATGTATGTGTTTGATACTATATAGTAGTCTTATTAATAAAGCTCGAGCCTAATAACAATGGACTATTTTTAGGTTGGGCCCTACCACCCTATTATGGCCCGTTATATTGGACTTTAATTTTATTTATAAGATTTGCTACTTGTTTGTTGCTACCATCTTGAGAGATTTGTATGGACGTCGGTTTTGTTATCCCCCAATGATAATCAAAACCTAGACCAAAAATCTTAGGATAAGGAACTCACTATCGAATACGTGTGTGGGAGAAATAATATTGAGAGGTGCCACTTTTAAGACCTATTTGTGTTTCTATATTTGTAAATAGCTTTCTTTTGTAAATAAATAATGTACCCTAAAAAATACCTGCGTATCATGCATATACATCATGCATATTTCTGACCTGTTGTCTTACAAATATAGATCCATCACCTTCCATTTAGACACAAACTCACAAAGGACATTTAACAAGATCCACACCATAACCTATTGCAAAGATGTCAGATTTTGATGCTGAAGCGTTCAAGAAATAGTTAAAAAAAGAGGTAGTAGCTAAAACTTAAAGTATCATGAAAGAGATGATGAGAGAGATGATACAGATAGCTAGGTAAAAATAACCCATCGATTTAGATGATGAGACTACTGCCAAACCCGGGGACAGGGATTATGATGATCTAAAAATCATTCTTGCTGAGCCAACTGGCAAACCAGAGTTTTACCCTACTGATAACACTGAGAAGTCGGGTTGGGTGAAGGATGTGGTTAAACTAGTATCTCAGATATAGCTAATGATGAAGGAAAAGGGAATGGATACTTCTTTGGATTACTGTGATTTAGATCTGGAGGATGAAGACCCGCTACCCAAAAAGTTCAAATTTCCTAATATGAAAAAGTATTCCAGTACTGAAGACCTCCATTTGCACTTGAAGTAATACATAACTTACATGAAGGCGACTAGGCTAACTAAGGCTCAGATTGTTAAGCAATTCTCGATATCATTGGAAGGGGTGCCGATTTGCTAGTATTATTCCATGGAAGCGCCTATACAAAATGATTGGAAATAATTATGTGCGGCATTTGTAAAACAATATGGTCTGAATTCCCAGCTAGAAGTATCATTGAGAGATCTTCAGAATACTAGGCAGAGATTCAATGAGAATTTCACTGATTATTTAACCAAGTGGAGGGGAAAATTAGCATAGATGAGACACCGTCCAACAGAAGCTGGCCAACTATTTATAACTATTAAGGGGTGTGCATCGCCACTCTCTTAGAAGCTCAAGGATTTTGGAACCAAAGGAGGCATATATAGCACAAGAGAGGAAATTATTCAGGGGCAGATCTATAGGAAAGGATGGAGCATGAAGTAGTGTACAGATCAATACTATTAGACAACCCAGGAGGTTCTCTAATCTGGTAGACCCCTCTCAAAAGTCCTTGAGAAGCTAGTAAAAAAAAAGTTACTCCAACCTCTACCACCAAAAACACTACCCCCAAATGCTAACCCTAAACTATACTGTAAATACCACTAAGTTATCGGTGATGATAGTGACCAATGTGTTAGACTTAAACATGAAATTAAAGACCTCATTAATACTGGTAAGATTGTTGACCTAGAAACTAAGAAATCGAACACCTAGAAATATCCACTATCAAACTACCAAAATGTCCCACCTCCCAACCAACAAGTCCGAATGATTGGCACTGGCCTGATAGAAGATCAAGTGCTTAACTCTTTTGTTGACCTCACACCTACCCAACCTAAAACCAGTCAAAAAAGGGGTCTAAAGAATGTTGAAATAGAGGAAAGGGAACTGATTGAGCATTTTATTAACACATTGAACATTTGGACTTTATCAAATGAAAAAGGAGAAGAGAAAGTGGACATATGGGAAAGTAGAGATGAGAAAAAAGTAAGGCGGGTAGCACCATCAGAGCAAATAAAAAGGAAAAAGGAAAATGTACTAGTTAGGAAAGATGAACCAAATTCTGAAGCTGATGATAAGAATAAGGAGAGAGAGCCAAAGAAAGAGAAATTGAAGGAAGCTAAAATTATTGCTAGCATTCGGGAACTCTTGATGAGGTCCAGAGTTCGTAGAGATGCAATGGTGAAAGCTCTGTATGAAAAGAAAATCTGAACTAGTACTACCCTAGAATAGATGGTGCTTTCCCTAATGCAAAGACCTAAAGGAGCTATTGTTTTCATAGATGAGGACTTGCCTTTGGAAGGGAGAGATCATCATAAAGCACTATTCATCAAGGCTGAAATAAAATGGAAGATGACTTGCTATGTGATGGTAAATAATGGATCTGTAATCAATGTCTGCCTTTTAAAAATTTTGCCCAGGCTTGGACTTAGCACTACTGACCTGCAATCTTCAGATGTGATTATAAAGGCATATGATGATACCAAGAGATCTGTGGAAGGCACCTTTAGAGCTTTAGTTAAAACTGAACCTATCGAAGCTTGAGTTACTTTGCATGTGATTGATATACTAGTGACTTTTGTAGTGTTTCTTTGAAGACCATAGTTTCATCTACTAAGTAGAGTTCCCTCTACTGTTCATCAGAAGATTAAGTTTTCACATGAGGGAAAAATGGTTACCATTACTGCTGAGATTGAGGCTACTATTACAGCTTTAAAATTGGCTCCTAAAGAAATCCCTCTGATTCCAGGTTTTGAGGTGTGCATGCTCAACAAAGATTCCATGGATGAAAGAATAGTGAACATGATGAGAGGAGTAAATTTTATGTCAGGGTTAGGGCTGGGTAAGAATCAGAATGGACTGCCAGAGTTTATGGAGCTCAAGATACTAATACTAAGGTATGGGATCGGCTACTATAGTGAAAAAGACAGGCCCAATAGTGAAGAGAAATGGAAATTATGGGAGAAATTTATGAAAGAAGGTAATTCTCTCCCTTATGCTGGTACACTTGAACCATTATTCATTGTTGACAAAGAGATACCTGGGTTTGAGATATTTGCTGAGTGCTTCACAGAGATGAAGATAGGTGAAGAAAAGGCTGCTGCAAAGGTTTCAGAACTGATTGAGATAGAAGAGCTGATAGTGGAGCCAGAAGGAGAAGATGTTATTACTAAGACGAATGCTTCTATAGAGAAAGATGCTACTGCTGCAGAAAAGGATGTTGAGGACAAAACTGCTATTTTGGATCTAGAGAATTTCATTAATTTTTTTTAATGATGACTATGATATTTCTTTGGCTGGAATTTTTGAGATTGATGACTTATTTTATTATAAAGTTGATGCAATAAAATCTAATTTTGCTTACTTGTGTGATGTTTTTCCTAATAGTTATTCTAATTGTGATGAGCCTTTCATGCACATATTTGATATTAGTTCTCTGTAAACTGAAACATTTAATTTAGGCACAGTTGAAAACCCTAAAAACATATTAATTGCTTCTAACCTTACTCCTAACAAGAGAGAAAAATAAAAGAAATATTAAAAAAATAGAAAGTATTTACTTAGGGTTATGAGGATATGTCAGGGATAGATCGAGAGATTGCAGAGCACAAGATCCTTACATACCCTCATATCACACCAGTCAAATAGAAGAAGAGAAGGTTGAGGCTGAAATGGACACTTCTGATAAAAAAAAAGTTAAAAAGTAGTGGAAAGTAAAATTCTTGAAGTGGTTGATGACACAAAGTGGCTCGCCAATATAGTCCCGGTACCTAAGAAGGATGGAAGGATTAGAATGTGTGTTGACTACCAGGATTTGAGTAAGGCCTATCTAAAAGATGACTTCCCATTACCCCATGTAGACACATGAGTGGATAGTGCAGCTTTGAGTGCGATGTACTCATTCATGGATGGATTCTCAGGTTATAACCAGATCATGATGGCTGAGGCAGACAAGTTGAAGACATTATTCATAACTAAATTGGGGATTTATTACTATTTAGTGATGCCATTTGGGTTGAAAAATGCTCGAGCAACATACTAAAGAATGGCTACTACACTGTTGCATGATATGATCTATAATAAGGTTAAAGTTTATATGGATGATATAATGGTCAAGTCCCAAACTAGGAAAAGGCACTTTGAAGCTCTAGACAAGTACCTAAAGAGAGCTGAAAAGTACAACTTGAGATTGAATCCTAATAAGTGTGTATTCAGGGTAGCCTTAGATAAACTACTGGGATATATAATCAGCCAGAGGGGAATAGAAGTTGATCCAGATAAAGTGAAAGCTATCAGCGATATGCCTGCACCCAGAATAGAGAAGGAGGTAAGAGGGTTTATAGGTCGCCTGTAATATATTAATAGGTTCATAGCCAAATTGACCACAACATGTGAGCCGATCTTTAAAATACTCAGAAAGGACCAGCCAGTAGTGTGGGATGGTAGGTGTCAGCAGGCTTTTGAAACCATTAAGAATTACCTAATGAAGCCACCTGTATTGCAGCCCTCGAGACTAGAAAGCCATTGATACTATACTTAGTGATAAAAAAAGAAGCAGTAGGAGCGATGTTGGCCCAGGAAAATAAAAGTGGTGTAGAACATGCAGTGTATTATCTGAGTAAGAAATTCCTACCTTACGAAGCAAACTATAATTTGGTAAAGAAGACATGTTTAGTGGTTATTTGGGTAACTAAGAAGCTTCGACACTAATTTCAATCATATAAAATACAAGCAGTATCAAAACATAACACTCTAAAGTATCTCTAGCAAAATTCTTCACCCACAGGAAAGTTAGCTAAATGGATGGTACTGCTTATGAAGTTTAACATTGATTACTTATCAAATAAAGTTATAAAAGGAAAGGCATTTGTAGAAATGTTGGCACAGAATCCAGTGGATGACGATCATGAATGGGAATTGGAGTCTCCAATTGAGCACTTGGGAGCAATTGAGGTACAGGGATGTCACATGTATTTTGATGGAGCAGTTAATAATAAGGGGGCAGGTATTGGAGTAATCTTAGTCACTCCAAAAGGTGAGATGATTCCGATGGCAAAGAGGCTTGAGTTTGAGGTAACAAATAATCAGGCTAAATATGAGGCTTGCACTTTTAGTTGCAGGCATTGCATAGCATGGGAGCAAAAGAGGTTACAGTATATGGTGACTCAATGTTGGTGGTAAAGTAGGTTTCCAAGGAATAGGAAGTTAGAAAGGATAAGTTAAGGTTATATTAGGATTTCTTGGCTACCATTACCCTTTCATTCAGTCAATGCAGATTTGTTCATTTGCCTCGAGAAGATAATCAAGTTGCAGACGCTCTGGCTACTTCAGCTTCAATGTGGTAAGGTGGTAAACAGATCACAGGTAAGCCTCTTATCTTAGCAAGGTCTAGGACTCTATGTTATGAAGAAATAAGGGTAATGTCGGTGGAACTAAATGAAAAATCATGGTTTTATGACTTACATAGATACCTGGAAACGGGCCAGTTGCCTGAAGATGTAGATAAAAAGGAAAGAATGTTCTTGAGGATGTTGTCAAGACAGTTTATCAGCCATAACAAGATATTGTATAAGAGAATGCTGACTGGAGTGCATTTACAATGTGTGGATAAAGAGAAAGCTGAAAGGATCATGAAAACGGTACATGCAAATGTCTATGGCCCCCATATGAACGAAAATGGTATTGGCTAAAAAAATAACTCGACAATGATATTTTTGGCTAACAATGGAATCAGACTGTGTGAAGTTTATGAAAAAATACTATGACTGTCAGGATTATGAAGATGTTAGTCATCTACCCTTAATGGAACTTTAGGGAATGACATCCCCATAGCCCTTCGTAGCTTGGGGAATTGACATAATAAGAGAAATAAGGCCGATGGCATCTAATGGGCACTGATATATTATTGTAGCAATTGATTACTTCTCAAAATGGGTTGAAGCATAGTCATATACTTTAGTGGGATCAAAACAAATAGCAAGATTTATAGAAAAGAACATAATCTGTAGATACGGCTTGTTGTATCATGTTTTCACTGATCACGGGGTCCAATTTCAGTTAGAAACTGCTGCACTACTCTGCCATTATAAAATAGAGTATCATCGGTCATCCCCATACTAACCTCATGCCAATGGCACAATAGAAGCTGCAAATAAGAATATCAAGCGGATCTTGGCGAAGATGATGAAGAACTATAGGGATTAGATGAATTATTTACAGTATACATTATGGGGATACATGAAAACTGCAAGAACATCTACCGGAGTCACACCTTAGTCATTGGTATTTAAGTGCGAAGCAGTACTACCAGTTGAAGTGAAAATTCAATCTTTAAGAGTTTTGTTAGAAACAAAGATTTAAGAATATTAGTAGGTTAAGAGCATATTGGCACACTTGACGTTGTTAGATGAGAGGAGGTTGAAAGCCATGTATCACTCACAATTGTATCAAAAGAGGATGGCCAGAGCCTATAACAAAAAGATAAAGCTGGGGAAAATAAAAAAAGGTGACTTGGTAGTAAAGCATACAAAGTCAATCCTCACCAATCGAAGGGGAAAGTTTAAACCAAATTGGTAAGGGCCTTACTTGGTGAAGAAAGTTTTCTCGAAAGGTGCAGCCATTTTATCAGACTTAGAAGGGTACGAGTTGAGGGAGCCCATCAATATAGACAAGTTTAAGAAATACTTTTTGTAAGGTCTTTCTAGGGATAAAATCTTAAAAAGAGGCTGTCTAAATAAATATTAGAAACATAAAAAAATTTCTGCTAGGTTGAAAACTCCGTGAAAGGGGCGACCTAGGCAAAAGTTAAGGATAAATAAAATGAGAGAGAGAGAGAATAAAATTATTGGTTGGAAAAATTACAAAGGCAAGCCATTCAATAACAGGAGAAATGTCAGAAGCAGTTTGTATGTGCAATTATGCTTAAAATAAATAAATTGGATTGCCTTTATTTTTGTCAAATATTGCATTAAATGCTTATTATAACTAGACTAACCAAAAGAAAAAAGCATTAAATAAACTAAGCTAAATCTGACTAAACTGCTAAAACTGAAGAATAAAATAAATTTAAGATCTCTTCCTCTTGTTCTTCCTTAATTTCTGAACACTAGCCCTGTAAAGCTCCCTAGTCATCTGGTTCTTAATAAACTTATCTTTTTCTATTTGTTACAACTATATCCAGCTTTTATAGTTATCATCTATATTGATATCCTTTTCATGAGATATGTTTTGCCGAATAGTGCAGCATGGCCATATTGCTAATAGATTCTCCATAAAATTCTGAGTCAGAGATCTAGGCTGAAGTCCATGAGTAGGCACCATGACCATCTGCTTTTCCCTGTATTGGCAACACATACGATTTGGATAGTAGAAGGAGTAATAATGAATACCGACTAAAGGAACGTAGTGGGTATATGTCTGGATGGGTACATGCTGAATATTCCACTAGGGACACATCCATTGTACTCCAGTCTCAAAAAAGCTGGCCAACCATTCCTTTAAATCAGCAGAGAGCTTCTATAAGGTTCGAGTCCGAACATAGTTTGCCTTATACTTCGCAAAGTCTTGTGGAGGTGACAATAACTTTAATTTTTCCTGAAGCCAAATCTTTAAAAAAAAGAAAAAATTAAAAAAAAAAAGAGAAAATAAATCGTACATCCAACATCACTGGACTCCCTGCGAAGCGGTGTGTCTCAGATAGATTATCCAGACCGATGAGGGTTTCAGCAAGAATGACAGGCATGGGGTTGTAACCAGATTCTACCTAATCCAGAATGTGCATCACTTGGAAATCAAAATCTCTAGAGGTGGAAACCAATAAGAACTAGTTGTACAGATAAAAAGTAATCATACAAGGCTAGTAAACTTATTTGCTGTTAACAGACATATCAGCCTTCAGGAATGAATCCAAGATGATCCTATCTCCGGAAACATGTGCAAGAGAAGATTGAGGAGGAATGTTGAATAACCAGGCCATCTGTTATTGCACGGCCTTAGAATTTAGGTTGGTAAATTATGGAATTGTAATTTACTTAGATGAATCATCTAGGTAATCTAAGATTGCCTTAAATTCTTCAAGCAGGGGACAAATCTCGAAGTTGTTGAAGCGGAATACATGGTTCTTAGGATCCCAAAATTGAGCCACAATATGTAAGAAGGGATAATTAATTTTGCATAGGTGAAGGGATCGAAAGGTGAAAAGATGAAAAGGGTTTAATCTTAACTAATCCTCCCTATCCATACTTTGTAAAATAGGACAGAGCATCTTCAAATTGTGTTCAGTCATCTTTTATGGCTCTTCTAGGGTTTTAGGTTGTATATGGTTGAATAATGGGGTTTTTATAAAGAATTGGGGAGATTTAAAGTTGAAAATCGCGCATAAGTAACCGCTAAGGTGCCACCTCATCGAAAAGACACCGCCTTAGCAGGTAAAAGCATGGAGAGCATTGCCTTAGTCCACTAGGGCGGTGCCTTAGTGATGAGGTGACACCTCATTACTAAGACAGTGCCTTAGCGACTGAGGTGGCACCTTATCACTAAGGCGGCACCTCAGCATCCTGTTTTAGCATAAAGTGTGGTTTGTTAAAGAAAAGAGCAGATAGTTAGGCATAAATGGTTAGGGTATTAAATATTATTATGGAAAAATAAAGACTATCAGAAGAAAAATGTAGAAAAAGTACATCATAATAAATTCAGAAAATGTGAACATAATGTTTAGACATGCGAAGGTAAAATGAATAAATTCAGCCTATTTCCTAACATCTAGAGCTAATTAGGGCCTAAATTTATAACTCATCCTCAGTCTCTTCATCATCATCGTCCTCGTCGACATTATCATCCTCGCCATCATCATCATCGGTGGCCTCGCCTCTACAACCTCCTTGATCTACTACTATATAATCACCACCACCCTAGATCTTCTATCCTCTGTCATCAGGATCAACAGCCTCATCATCAGCACCATTAAAATCGCTATCATTAGCACCATTAAAATCGTCATCATCATCTACGTTCAGCTCAACAATGTGGTAACGAACCATCTCCATTTGTGCCTGTAAAGACTCATACTCAGTCTGTCCAAACAAGGGAAATAGGTAAGTCTTAAGCATACATACAGCATACATATAATAACCAAAGAACTTCAAAGATACCTTCCAATGCTTAGACACTGACATAAGGCTCTCGCTATAAGCCTCCACTAATCTGTATAGATATTCCCCTTGCTGTCTAGGGATCTGCATTATGCATATTTTATGTTAGGATTAATGTGTCGCAGAGATAAGAAATGAAAGTAGCAAAAGGGAGAAACTCACATGTATGGCTGTAGCAAGGAAGCAAGGTGGAGTCAAATCCTCATCTAGTGTAATGAACTGATAAGATAGCTTACTAGGAGGCATCCAGTGTCTGGAAAGAGGCTCTAGCATATGAGGGAAAGAACCTGGAATAAAAAGGGGACCAAAACTAGTGCTTGCAGCTCTTGGGGTGACTAGTGGAGCACTAGTACTAGGGCTAGCAATATTTGAAGTAGCCTAAAAATACTGAGCAGGTCTCTCACGAGGGGCAGGAGGGTGTGTATAAGTAGGGGCCTAAGAATACTAAAAGAAAACATTAATTAGTAAGAGAATAGTAAATAAAAAAGAAGGAAGATTGAGGTCAAGAAATGTACCATATCACCAGCATAATGTAAAGGCAACTACTGCAGTAAAGATAACCCAACAAAGGCCATGTAGCGTGTCTTCAATCTCCAAACAAATTTGATGGCCGGCTCACCTACAAGTGCCTGCTTTAACTCCTCCCCCTCTAGCTGGTTAGTCTAAAGTATAGAGTTAGGAGGAGGCCTCAGAATATATCTCCTATAAGGACCCTGACGGTATAAAAAGATACGCTCCCTGATGTACCACATCCTATTCTCAGGACCCGAAAGTAAGACCCTCTATTTAGCTAGAGGCTCAGAATGGATCATAGCCTAAGACCAGTCATCTCGGGGGCCCCAAAAATTATGGCACAGCTATCAAAATCAAACACGAAGGTAAATAAAAGTGAAGAAATAATTAACGGATCCTAATAATTTTTATTTTCTATACAGGTATACCTCCTCCCATGTCAGCTTGTTAAGATACAGGCGATGGATATGAACATAGGTGACATCTCATCTCAGTGTCTTGCTAGAACCCTATATGGCGAGGATAGGAAATGACTGCTGACCTACAGGGACTATCTCTCAAATCAGCTTAAGCTCCATGCCCCAAACCTATAAAGTACGCCAATAGTAGAATGGATAAGTCAAAGGAAAGATAAAGGAAATCAGGTGATAATGATAATAAAACTTACTAAGGCAGCATGCCAAAATTTATAAAATCTCTATGCCCTCCGGACGGTAGCATCCATGCCATGGTATAAATACGCTAAAACTATAGACCCCCAGTCATAAATGGATACTATATCTAGGTCTTATAGTGGCATCAAGTACATCAAGTTAATCAAACTAGCAGCGTCCAAGAACAGGGTCGTTCCTAACAGGTAGAACAAGAAGGCCCTTACTAACTGATCTATCTAGCATGGTAAAGCGATGATGGTGTCCATATCCAAATCCGAATAGTAGCTAAGGATAGAATCAACTTTGATGGTATGACTCCCCTTAATGGCGGGAACCATCCCCATTAAAGTTTTGATGTACTCAACCTGGTCGGGAGATCTTACATGGATGCTACAATTGAAGAAAATTGACTGCCCAGCATAAGCAATACTGGTGATAGCAGCAAAGAACATAGGATCGATCGTGTACTCCCCATAAGGCAGGTGGAAAGTGTGTGTCGCATCCATCCACCGCTCCATCAATGCATGTAATGGCTGGTAGTCATTGCGACCAGCAATAGTAGGTAGAGTATGGATAAAATCACTAAATCCGGTCTCCCTGATATAGTGTTGAACTACCTCTGGAAGCATGTCATACCAGCAACGAGAACTTTTAATATTCCTTGCACCTTTAATGGAATGAACATCAAACTGCAACAGGAAAAAAGATATAGGGAGTTAACATTTATAAATAAAAAAAGAGCTACAGCCACCCCAGCAACGCTCGCCTCAGTGTCGTTGTGGCTGAAGTTCAGATTAACCAAAAACATAATTCATGGCAATTTTTCACAAATTAAAGCATGCATTATGTAAATCATGAGTGACCCAACTTATTTTTGTAGAAATTCATGAAGAAAATGTACTAACCTCTCTAGAAGCAAGTGCCTTGATGGTAGGCGAAACAAAATCCCACTGAGCAACTACTAGGATTTGGCCTTAATCCATTTGATAGAGTAGTGTGGAAGAAAGAAAAAAGAAAAAGAGAAAGAAAGAGTAGGCATAAATTTTAAATGAAAAAGAAAGGATTTGAATTTAAATATCATTCCTAGAAAACTGCCATTTTGACCCCTAAAGCTAAATTTCTATTCAATACCTCAAGATTTAGCATAATTAATGTTATGATTTAAAATTATTAATCTCTAAATTTGAAGTGTATTTTTGAAGCATTTTACAGGTAATGACGAGCTTGGGATGCAGAGCATCTAAAGTTAGGCCTCTTGAGTTGTACCTCAAGGATGATGGCATAAAATAAGATAGAGTCTCTTAATTTTGAACATCAAGGTTGATAGTGAAACAAAGGTAAAAAACCTCTCGGGTCATACCCTGAGGATGATGGTATAAAAATAGAGCCTCTTGATTTTAAACATTAAGGTTAACGGTAAAATAAAGAAAAAACCTCTCGGGTAGATGACGGTATAAAAATGGAGCCTCTTGATTTTGAACATCAAGGTAGACGGTGAAAGAATCAGATAAAACCTCTTAGGTTGTACCCCGAGGATGTCGATATGAAAGAAAAAAATCTCTTAAATTCGAACTCCAAGGAAGACTGTGTAAGAATTGCATGATCGGAAAACAAAAAGGATTGAAGAATATCCTTTGATCATTTTATAATTTTTCATTCATGCATGTTATTTTTTGAAAAATTGATTTTTAGAAAATGATGAATGATTTTTCAAAAACCAAGGGGGTAAACTGTTGCCACATGGTTTAGCCTGACCCAGGAGTGAAAGCCTAATGATGAAAATGGATAAAATAGTCTTGACAATGTGAAATAGTCTCTGGCCCTCTTAAAGAAAGTCCACAGCTCAGCAAGATCAACCCAGCCCAGTCAGCTCAGCCCAATTAACATTAAAGCCCAAAGAAGCCTATTAATAAAAGCCAAAGAGGCGCCACCCCTATGCTTTGAGGCGGCACCTTAGTAGAATTAGTTTCAAAAAAAATTAATGTTAAGTTCCCTGTAAACCACGTTCTTCTGGAACGTGGTTATGGAGAGTGGAGACAGGAAAAAAGGAGTGGGGAATATGGAGAGGTGGAGAGAGAAAAAGGGAGAGAAAGGAATTAAAAGGGGGAGAATCAAAAGAGTTTGAGGAGATTTTTTAGCTTCTAAAAAAAAATTCACGTAGAAGAAAAAAAAAGAGACAAAATACAGAAAAAGAACTAGAGAAGAAAACTAGAGAAAAAAAGATCTTGTGGCTGTTTGCTTTCAGAATTGGAGGGCTAGAGGCTGAAACCAACATTGATCAAAGATCCAAATTTCAACACCAACATCTGAGGGCAAACCATTTTCACAGTATATTTCTTTTACTTAATTTTTTATTTTGGCCATGTTTTTTTGTTTTATTAGTTTTCCTTGATGTTTGAAATAATCAAAGTATGATTTAATGTGATCAATGTGAGTTAATAACTCTGTGGTTTGTGTATCTCTATGCATTGAACGTTCTTTTTTTTTTTTTTGCTGATCGCTGAGGCGACGCCCCATTGTTGAGGCGCCGCCTTTGCCTCTAGAGGTGGAGGCCTTGTCGCATCGCCTCGATGAGGGGGCGCCTCATCTGTGCAGTTTTCACTGTGATATGATCATTTTTTTTTTGTGGTATTCTGAGGGTTCATTGATTTTAATCATGCTTCAAATTTTTAGAAATTAAGTAGATTTATGTTACATTAATGTCTGTTATTATAATTTCATTATCATTTGTGATTTATTTATTTTTTATCTTCAATGTACTGACATATTTATTTTTGTAGGTTTTCTTTTTCTTTTTGGGACAATTAAATGAGAATTTCTTTTGCAGGCCTGAATCATTAGTGGCTCAGTGGCTACTAAATTTAGAGTTAAAATTTAATTTATTTTTTCTATTTTTTATTTTTAACATGTACGAAATGGGTTGTAATTCATTTCTTCTTCCTCCATTTCTTTGCATGCGCATTTTATTTATTATTTTTATTTTTTTATATTGTTAATTGTGAATGAATGTGGTGTGTGGATGTGTGTTGTGATGAATCAATTTAATGGTATGTAAAAATAAAATAATTAAACAATTTGGACTAAATTGTAAAATTTGAAAATGGCTTGAAGGAAATTATAATTTTGCATATTAATAAAGAAAATAATTAAATAATTAAAAATAATAAAACAAGAAACATAAAAGGAGGCCGATCGCAAGGTCGGGTGGGAATTTCAAAAGTCCATACCCAGTATCCGGACCCAATCTCTGAGGACGGCTGCTGGACTCCCTTCGCGGGATCCAGTTGCTATAAAAGTGTCCCGGATCTCACCCGGGTAGCGACTCTCTTCTCCGATCCAAGCCCAAAAAGCTTGTGGTTGTATTTCTAGTGGGCCCTGACCTCGCACAGTGCTGTGGTCGCCAAACACTTGGACGCGTGTTGAACCCCGCCGCTTACACTATTTTAATTTAATTTTCATGATAAACTTGTAAAATATAAGATTTAAAAGCACAATATAAAAATAGATTATATGCAGAATATAAAAGAATGTAATTTGCATTCATAATAAATATCACATATTGATATAATAAATATTTATTTTAAAAAAAATATTCAAAGAAACTTACTGGGTTTTCAAAGAAAATTTCCATGCAACTTCTAATTTCCAAAGAACATTCCATTGAGTATTAGAAAGACAACTTAATTTTTAATTTCCTTGGACAATTACAGATGATGGAGTCTAAGTCATTTTTTAGGTCTATTGACTAAAACAAAATCTAAGTCTTTTTTTTTAAAAAAAAAAAATTAAATTAAATTGTTCTTCCATGTAAAGTGATTCGACATTTTTTTTGATAACCACTAAAAACATATACAACACTTTATGATAGACAATAATTTAGTTATTGACTTGGTTGCTAAATGTCGGTGATTAGGGTGAGCAAAAATAACCGAAAACCGAATTATCGAACCGAATCGAATCAGTTGGTTCGGTTCGGTTTTCAGAAATAAAATACTAATTCGGTTTAAATTGAACTGAACTGAAATATATTCGGTTCAGTTTTTAGAGTAAAAAATAGATAAAAACCAAACCGAACCGAATTCTAGTATATTCTAAAATTTTATATATATTTATAGTTCGGTTTGATTGGTTTATTACTAATATTTTAAATTTTATTAATAATATTAGTT